>JABUQX010094731.1:0-10000 GCA_015478945.1 Trachelipus rathkii | reverse complement strand
GCCCGAAGCTGATTTATCATTTACCATGTAACAATACCACGATAATGTAAAAAAAATTTCTCGTCTCGCTGTCTCGCTGTCAGCGCGCAGAGCTACCACAAACAACATCATTTCAAAGCTGACCACGATCAGGCTTGTTATTCAGCCGTAAAAAACAGCTTAATTTCATAACTAATACACAACTGGCAATATCCAACTAACATACTCTCTAAAACGATAGTTACTATACGCTAGAACTATAATAAAATATTCTCATATTCCGAATTTCTTATGCTACTACTCAAATAAAAATTATTATTGTTCTCTGCTCTTGAAAATATTAATAAAAAATTATGAAATTTATTGTTACATATATGCATTATAGTAAATGTTATTAGTATTGATTCTAATTATTTCCCTGAATGTTATCTCTTTGATGTTCAATATTAATTCTGGATCGGGTTCTAGCGGTGCATATATTTATATCTTGCGTATATAATAGTAAAGAGGCAAATCACCATTGGTATTTTATTTTAGATTATCTATATACTGCTTTATATTTACGTGTGATTATTAATAGAAAAAGGAATAATTTAAAAATTTCTAATGTGTTTATAATAATCATAAAAAAAAATACATTTTACGTATATAAAATCTCGAGATAAATAAACGTTTATATGTTATATTATTTATTGCTTAAATGAATTAAATGACTATTGATTTGAATAGTAATGAAGAGGCAATTCACCATTGGTATTTATATCATATTCCGAGTGTATGGACCAGTTTATTCAGCTAGTTTAAAATAAAGAATGTACAGCTGTTACAAGTGAATTAACTGATTTACTGCTTTAGGTTTAGGGTATGTAAATAACATAACACAAAATTTTTTTATTTGCTATTTTATATTATAATTATATCATCTCAAACTTGTGTAACCATCTTTGTAATTGATTTATATAGATAATGGTAAAGAGGCAAATATACAAACACTTAATTTAGATAAAACGATTTGAGACTCCCTATTATTAGTCACTCCTTTTTTGTTACTTGAATCAACTACGGTCCATTCAAACGCATCAATTATAGCCGCGATCGTATTCATAGGCTACACTCGAACTAGCCATTAGCTAGAGTCATTGGCCGCAGGTCGAGTGTGGCTCGTCTAGCGGATACATGGCGATTGCTAGACCTAGCTATATAATTTGTCGACATCTCGGATCGCTTTTACTTCCTCCACATATTAGTCAAATTTTTTGTATTCAAAAATAAATTGCAATATTTTGGAACAGGCTTTCGAGCATTTATTATAACATAACTTCGATTGCTAGGTGTTATGGAGCGAATTTATTTTAAAACAAGAATATAAGCAAATTAAATATAAATGAATGTAATTAATCTCGCTAATATTTGCTTATAATAACCAACTCATTTATGACGAAGTGGAAACTCAGTAAATAGATAATGCAATAGACGAACTACAAGATAGTAATCCAAAATTATAGATATTTTCTACTATTATAATCGTTCTTTTAAAGCAGAACATTTAGTACAACGAGGCAGTCTACGGTACTAATTGTTAGACCACGTACAGTTAGCAGTAACTTTACACAGATTTATCTTGAAATATCTAATCTAACTACTTATAATTTTCTCTTCAGATGGCTAGTGTTATAGTATTTTCGTGGGAAATTACTGTGTTGAAAATATGGCTCAATAAAATTTATATTATAAATTTTTAAATAATACTTAATATATTTTGTCCTGTGGTGAATAACAATTACCAGAAAATGCGTATTTTATTTATTGAATTTTGTGATTATATTAAATAAATACCTGAGAGAGGTATTTTTAATATTAATTGATGTGAAGAAATCAATAATCATATAAATAATAAAATTTGACAATAAAAGGATATCAATAACTGGAGAACAGATTAATAAATTATATAAAATTTTACTTAAAATATATCAAAATAAAATATTATAAACAAAAATATTTAATATGTAAATAAATATCTTCATTATCAAAAATTTATCAATAAGTAAAATATCATATATTTTTTAACTAATACTCATATAATAATTACATTTTGTATAAACAATTAATAAATAATAATCTTAAAATTAATGAGTAATATATATATTTGTATTATATATGAACAATTTTCTCTTATTGTCCTGAAAATTATCCTCAAAACTTTTAATAGCTAAATATAATTTAAAATAAAATAATAAATAATTTTTAATAATGATGGATGGATTAACTCAAAAGTTTATAATTGTTAAATAATATATCTAAAAATAACATTTATTTTAAGTACAATGAGTAATTAAAAGTCAGATAAAATATATAAAATTTGTAAATAAAAGAAAAATAACGATATAACAAATATAGATTATTTCTTGTCATATATTTTTTAAATATATAACGAACAGATTAATTAGATGTTTGAAAATTAAGTGTTGAAACTTGGTATATTTATATATTCTAACATATTTAGGAAACGTATAATTATCTTTTGACAAGATGCTCAATGCTATTAGGTACTTATGTAATTATTTTGTCCTGCCTTTAAGGATAGCTTACACAAGACAGAGTGAAGCGCGTTAAGACTTATAGATTAGCGGATAATAGTAATGGATGGATTTAAACGGAAATTGTATCGGCCGATGACGTCGCGCACTCAGGAGTTCCTCATCCTTCTGAGGCGGCATCGTATCATGACGCGAAGAGGGTTGAGCTAGAACGCTGCTCAGACGCTCATAGGTACCTCGCCGGCTCCTGGCCTCTCTCCCTTGCACTTGCTCTCTCAAGAACACATCTCGTATCTTCTCTCCTTTTATACCGATCGCAAGAGTGTGCCTTTCTTGACTCCTCCTACCTTTCCGTTAACTTGACAAACTTATTACTCTCATATCTCTTCTGTTGTATTTCTGGGGTCATTACACTAATCGCAATCTTTATTACCTCAGTCGGTGAACTCCCCATAATCTTACTAGTTAGAGGTATTATATTATTAGGTCCCAGTACCCTCTTTACTGAACTGATCCAATCTATCTCGATATATCCGATAATACTATAACACATATGAACCTTTACTAAAACATTAATATTATTTGATAATATAATATTAATTGAGTATACTCTAAAATATATTATATATATATTCATATTAATATAGTACTCTTAAGCACTCCGCACCCGGCCCGATAGCTCACTAGGTGTACTCTCTAGATGCTATAACTTCATACGTGATACCTATACATATTCTATTATATCTCACTACCCTTATATCCTCCTATATTATATCCTATCATATCCTCATTCCTCCTTTATTTCTTTCTGTTTATTGTCAATATTACTACTATCTTTTATTTTATTATGTCACAGTCGGGACCTATATATATATATATCCTCATTCACGTTGTATTATAGGTCTCCGAGACATCTCTTAACGAACTTATACAATTCCTCATATTCGATGAATCTAGCAAACCTTTATTATAAACTATTAATTATTTTTTGATATAAATATATATAGATCTTCTAAAAGATATATTTTATATATATAAACTTTAGAACCGCATCTCGGTATCCTAAGTAACTCCTCAGGTGTACTCGTATAATGGTAACTAATAACTCCGACTCTCTCCTATTTCTCGTTCCTCACTTATCCTCATTCTACTTCACTTATTCTATTCTTCTCTGACGCCCACTCGTGCATTTTATACTATCTAAGAAATATTCCCTATCTGAGGTTAAGGATACTCAACACCCCTATTTTCTCCGAAGGGTGCACTTCGTCCGGAACCGCCATTCCAGGCTGACGATATATATATAAGTATTATATATAATATAATATATATATATTATATAGTGTACTATATAGGTGTATTCATAGTATGCATAGGCGTTGCGTAGTTGCGGTGAGATTCGTATGCACATACCAAAACAACTAGGAGCAGAACCCTGGAATAATAAATAGTCAGATAACAGGCTCATGATGTTCACGTGTTTTATTATAGTAAAAATATCTATGAGATCTTGTTTGAATTAAATTTTATGATTTTATTAATTATATTTTTAGTCTGTTTTTTGTGATGATTTTTCTTGTTTATTCTCATCTTGGTACGTTTTTATAATTAAATAAATGTATATATTTTATAGAATATAAGAAAGGAGTGAATGTAGAAAGTAAGGAAGGATTAATGAGTTTAATTAATGGAGTTATTATTTAAATTGAAAATGTGATTGATGGTTCATAAAGTAATTGTATGATTATTGATTTATTTATTTATATTATTTATTTATTATTTATTTATTTATTATATTTTATTATTTATATGATTGTATTATTTAAACTTATAATTAATTATTTAATGAAAATATTATTAATAGTATAATATAGTTTTTTTTGTTTTATATTGTTTAATATTACTCCTTCGTCTTTTTCTTTTTCTCCTCTCTTTCTCTCTTCTCTCCTCTCTCTCCTCGTCTCTCATACTCGTCTCGTCTCGTACATTCCATTCTGCAAGCAGAAATCTATAACTCTCTCTCTCTCTCTCTCTCTGTCGCCATCCCTCTATCGTTTATACGGGTCAGTCTTAAGGCTCTATATTGCATCAAACCCTATAGTATTATTATATACTCCATCTTAGCTATATTTAAATATATATATTATATATATATATATACTATATTCAATGATTAGAACACTATCACCATGAAGATACTTGGAGTGAGGGATATTTATTAATTAAATAAAATTACGTTTTACCACGATATATATACCCTATAAATATATATATTTTAATATAAAATATAATTAATATTACTAATTTATAAATTATAAATATAATATTATATTATATATCTTAATTATTATAATATATATAAATAATAAATAATATTATATTTACTAAATATTATATATACTTATACTAGGCTATCTAATCTTATTCTGACTAGCCTAATTCTAACGTATTATTATATATTATTATATATATTTATAATAAATATATATTAATAATAATAAATTATTATATTGATAATTTTATTTATAATATAAATATATAATAATTATAATAATATAATAATATAATATTTATATATTCATTTTCATCTTGTTATAGATATTTTATTATTTTTATGATAAAAATAATTATATAATATTAAAATAAGTAATAAAGTCCCTCTTGCGTTACGGAAATCGATTATTGTATAATATATTGATTTTGTTCGCTTTGATTATAGAGTTATTTATAATATTTTTAGACTGGAAATACCTTCTAGATCTAGGAGTTTATGTTTGAGCTTTCTGAAGAATAAAGTCTCTTATGTGGATAACTATACATACTTGTTTGTAAAAGCTTGTCAGACAGTTATTTTTTCATGGAATATATTAGTCATATTATACTCTAATTATGTATATTCTATTATATTATTATATATTATTATATTATTATATATATATATATATATATTTATTTTATATATAAATATTATATTATATATATATATTATATATATATTTATATAATTTATATAATATTATTATATATTATTAAATTATATATATTAATATTTATTATATTTATTATATATATATATAATAATATATATATATTGTGATACTAATATAATATTAATAAATATTATTAAAATTATAAGAATATAGATAAATTAATTAATCTAAGTAATAATTCACTAATTTATTATATAAGAAATATATAAGAATATGGAAAAACATAATACGAATAAATAGATGTTTTTATTTCTACACAAACTGAACATAAATATTATTGCGATAAAATCTCAGGTATATGTATGATATATATTAGATATTACTACTATGACCTTAAACGAGCTAAATAGTAGGTATGAGTAAAAGAGAATATGTGTAGATATCCGTTGATTCCATATAATAATACATAATATAGCATAACAAAACCTGTTTTATTTATAATTATCCGCTGTCAACGTGAGTGTAGTATAACTTTAAAAAAAAATAATATCAATAAAATATAATAATAAAATTATAATTCTTAGATTTTTTTTAATTGAATACTATATTTTTAGGGAACATTAGCACTCGCGCTCTCTCTAATAGAACATGACCCGCCAATCAGATATATTTGGATAGGCACATAAAAGAGAATATTAAGCAAAATATACTTAATGTTGTCTTGAAATTCAGTTCTCGAACCAATGTATATAATGATGTGAATAATTGTCCTTTTAATACTTTTTATAATATATAAGCCGATGATTGTAAGAGTGGTGGAGGTCATTTTTTATACAAATCGGACTTACCGACAATGGAAAACTTTTCCTTAAATTTAAATGGTGCTAAAATGTAAAGTAAATTTTATCTTAAATTTATTTTTCTTAAGATTGTTCTAGTACGAATATTTTTCAATTGTAACAGAGTTCCTAATTGAATACAAGACAAAAACGCTTAACGTTACTTTTTAATTTTTTTTAAATTAATAACATTTTGTAAGATTATGTAAAATTTATTTAAGTGAGGTATATTGAATTTTTTAATATTTTTAATTTTCTCTTTATCCGATACCGTTATTTAATGTTATTTCTTATGTATACCTCTTTCAGACCATTGATATAGCTTTTGAGTTTGAGAGTTATATAATAATCAAAACTTATACTCTCATATGAATTATGGTAATGGAAAAAATATTTTTAAATCGCGACTGGGATAAAATAATGTCCCCGACGATAATATAAGTGACAGAAATGTTGCATACTGAAATTTTTGGTATTATATTTGATTATTTATATAAGAAAAATAAGATTTGCTAGAGTGATTAACTTGCTTAAGTATTTTTTGTGCTTTTCTTCTATTAAGTTTGTCATCTTAAAGTTTATCTTCTTTGTAATAAGTTTTCAATTTAAAATTCATACATTTATAGTATTTTTTTTTTTTTCAGCCAAGTGGGTTTTTGTTGAATCAAGAATATATTGATAATTTTTATTAATTATTTATATTTATTTGATTTATATATATTTACTTATTGAAATTGTGATAATATAAAATTATTTTATTTTTTAGTTAAAAAGCAATATATTTTTCGATTAAATTTTTGAATATAAGCGCCACCCAAATTAATATTGGAGTTCTTTCTAGTAGTTGTAGTAAATATTTTTATGTTAATAGTTTATTTTTCATGATTTAATCTTTTAGCATAGCAAGAATTAACCATGATACTGACAAAAAATTAAAATATACAAAAAAATGTCTACTACCTGACTTTTATAACCAATAATCACGGGCTTAACCGTTTTAGTAAATCTCTATTATAAACTTTAAAACTCTAATTTTGTATAATATGTTTTAGCCTTAATCATAGAGGAAGGGTTAAATATTTAGTTATATAATTTTAAAATAATAATTAAGAAACATAAATAATATTTTTTAACTCGATGTAAAATTTACTACTATTTTACTGTAGTGAAAAATAGAAATGGGTCGAACCTCTCTTCAAAATTATTTATATAAAATAATATATTTTAATAATAGAAAAATTAATTGATTAATATATTTATCAGTAAACTGTGGGAACAACACGTTAAGATATGCAAACCCATAATTGGACTATTGACAAGTTCAGGAAATAAGAATTTCTTAATTTATAGTAAAAGCAGTTAATATATATATATTATAATATTACTAAACTAATATATATATATAATATAAAATATAATATATAATAATACCATAGAGATATATAGTAAGTACTTATAAAAATAGTATGTGTTATTATAAATAAATATGAGATAATAATAATATTATTAATAATAGTTAACGAAACGGAATAAACTACAATAGTCTCACTCCGGCTATTGCTAATCTAATAATCTATCTATCTATCTATTATCTTATTTCCTTAACACTTTCCAAAATCTTTATTATCTCTTCGAATATAATAATCTATCTTATACTTATCTTATTCTGATCATGTTTAGTGTTATAGAATAGATATTTTTGTATTCTTTATATTATAGCTAGTTAAATAGAAGTGTAATGTGAAAAATAACATTTTATATTAATATTGGTATTAGAGTAATATATAGTATATGCTATATGGTGTCACACGATATATTTTGGTCGTGTTAACGGGGAACTCCACTCCTCTACCCCCGACCCGTAGATAGTGCTGGAAATAGTAACAAATAAGATGATAAAAAAGGTTAGAGAAAAAAGTTCCATAAAATAATGTATTCAAAATTGTACATATGTACCGTATATATATGACTTTAAATATAAATAATTATGTTAAGAATTATAATACTTTTATTTTTCTGGTTGCATTTTTACAACTATTTATCTTTTTATCTATTCTAATCATTTCAACATATTTATAATTAAAGTTTTCAATGATTAAATCTTTTTGAAAATTCAGGCTGTGTTGTCGATAAGAAATTGATATACGTCATGACTAAAATTATTTTAAATACGAAATTTTTGGAAGCTCATTTATTATTTATATATTTTAGTATTCTTTGAAACAGAGCCATAATGAAATCATGACAAATTAATTAAAGATTAATTACTATTATTTCACATTATCTGTTTTTAAATGTGAGAATAAATAATTAAAAAATAACCCATTTCTCTAATAAACACCGCCAATATAGGTTATTTTATACAAATTCGATGATTTTTGATAACAGGTTTTTTTATATTGATAATTTTATGAAAGCCCATGATCTACTTCCAAAAAATTCTAAATCATTTTTATAGGTATATGAGGTTTATGACAACATCGATCCATACAGTGGTCATATGTTAACATAGGTAATAGTCAAATCATATTTCAGATTATGTGGAGTTTTATTGATTTACACTCCGGAAACGTCTCAATCGAAATCAAAGCATTCGACTCGCAGCTGATTTTAAGCAGTATAATTAGCTAAGCAATAGAAGCTATAGTCAATTAGGTTTAATCGATTTCTCGTAATTTATTGTTTAGTATATAAGGTACAGTTAACCTTATAACGAACCCAACAAAACTTAACCTAAACTTACCTATTCCTTATCTAACTTGCCAAGTCAAATTAGGTGACATGGATTAGATTTAAGATCTCGGCGTTATTCAGTTAGGTTCTCATACGAACAAGAAAACTTAATACAACCTAATTACTAGGCTTTACTGCTCGAATGCGGTTTGCTGAGCAGGGTGTGTCTATATCAGTATCGACTGTATAGGACCTATAGTTATGTAAGGAGTGTGTATAATTATATGGGGACTAACTAACCGCCTAACATTTTAGCCTGAGAGACTCACACGGACACTAGTATATTACACTACCTAATCTATTTAATGGTTTACCCTAATTATATATGGTATTCCTTTAGGTAATATCAAACCTGGGTATTTTTTAAGATCAGGTGAGACCGAATTTTAAAGGTCTATGGATAAAGATCACGAATCGTACACCGAATGGTATGAACCCTCTAAACTCAAGGAGTTTAGCCCCAAATAGTGGTGGTGGCTTAGCCCACCAAAGGGGGTTTTTTGGTTGTACTCTAGAAGGATTATTTTATAATTATAGTTTTGTGTAATGAATCATTTCTTTTTGATGGATCCTCAACTCCGATATTTATACGTGATCTGATTTATATCCCTCATATTAATAGCGATGTTTTAAAATCGATCTTTCTACGCGCTCCTGTTTGTGCTTTATTAGCGTGAACTAATTAATAAAATATAATCGAAAGAAAATAATATTTAGAAAATATCAGGTCTGAATTAATCTCGCTATGTAGTAGTGATTGAACTGTAATTAATTTAGATGGCAGATAAGCTATAACGGTGACGAATACTCGATCAGATTATAGTATCGCGGGATGTGTAAATCACTATTATATTATAGATCAGTGGGGAGGAGTTAATCATCGATTGAAGTGGATAGTTATAATTATCCGTGTTTTATTTTTCATTCACCTTCGATCGATCGAATAAAAAAGCGAAAGCTTTATTTATTACGAATCAAAAAT
>JABUQX010094730.1:0-17968 GCA_015478945.1 Trachelipus rathkii | reverse complement strand
ATAAAAGCCTAAAACATGCGTAACGCTTCAAAAAAGAGAGTGGCTCTTCTCACTCTGAAGGCTTATATAGAGACAAGAAAGGTACTAGAAAATTATTATCTGTGAAGGTGTTTAAACTCTAATACTGCTATATGGGTCACATGACAATAAGAGAGGATAATAGAATCTAAATAAGCGTAGATCAATGTTTAGAGATCTATAGGTCATACAATTCAATCTAACACACTATTATTCATTAAGATACTGCAAATATGAACGAATATCAAAGAACATTACTAAACATAGGCACAACACAATTGTAGTTGACAGGAATCTTCTTTCACTCTTATAAAAACCCGGAGAATCATAGAGTAGACACATCCACAGCACTTCAAACACCTTATTATCCTTTACTATCACTCACGCTCTATATATATCATAAAACAGAATTCTGGGAATTCAACACTTCCATCCTTCTCTATATACATGCAATCTATATACACAAATTCAATAGCCACAAAACATCAAGAAGTAAACAAGCATCGTGCATAACTAAGGAAACTTCATTCAAAGCCATGAGTGCATCTCCATACAAAAAAAAACAACATTTAACAAAATACCCTCCAGAAATAGGCACAACCTCGAATTCTACTCATACTCTACTAAGACACTATTAGACGACAGTCTCAGTCTGGCAAAAGCTAAGATTCAAGCCGCCATCACACTAAATCACAATAACTACAAACAGATTCAACCTTAATAAAACCACTACAAGTTTTGCTACATGGGGACACAACAACTCACTGTCTAAATACTGGTTGAACCGATAGTTTCTATATTTCCATGGAGGATACATCCCCACTTCTTTCTTCTCTCAAAACTGTATATAAAGCTTAGAGTACTCGAGAAACCGAGGAATAACATAAAACATATCATCACCTGTCAGGGAGGATCTCGGATAGGACTGGTGGATCGGCGGTACATGCGTGTGGCCTCTCCCATCGATAGGCAGGGGTGAAGAAATAATATAAGAATATTGTACATCACGTATACATACGTCAATTGGCTAAAACAATTATAGCTATATAATATAACTATATTACATATATAAATAATATAAAAACGGAGATAATAATATTAATTTTTTTACCTTTAAATATATAAAATAAATAAGTAACAATATTCAGAATAAGCAATAATTATTAATTTTCTCGTGAAAAAAAAGAACTAGATTTTTTTTATCCCCCGCTACTTCGATCAAAATGCACATATACTATTTAAGAATCTTGTATAAATATAAATGAAATATTTAATCTCTATATATACTATATTACATATATATATAATATACCCAAATATATCCTAATAATAATTAATAATAATATCCCACATATAAGATAATAATACACCCAATGGCCCCGGCCATGTGTGTTTCATGGCCACTCAATAAATAATATATATTATATACTAGAGGTGGATATTTTCAGGAGAGAGAGAGGGAGAGAGAGAGCTATATAATAATATTATAATTAATATAATATCAAATAGTTATACAACAATATAATACCTATACTACAATCATCATAATTATGGGAAAAATGATTTTCTTAATGAACTAATTGAAATAATCATAATATTTATACCTTTTTAGAGGAGAAAAAGCTAGCTAAAGAAAAATAAATAGCTTTTTATGGAGTTACCACTTATATGGTAATAGTAGCCTAACATATATGATCTACTTTCAACACAAGACTTTCAATGTAATAAGGTAGAAAATGTATTTGTTATTTCTACAAAATATTTCATTGAGTTCATAAAAGAAAATATATGTAATATAATAAATATTGCTAGTGTAGAACCATAGAACATAATGTTTGCGTATATTAAACGGTACCTTTAGTGATTTAGTATAAGGTCACTTCATTAAAGGTTCCCACTGCTCAGCAGTTTACCCATATTTTTTTATAATGGTCAAAACAGAAAAGCTTAATTGCCTGAGGTTGATAGGCAGCATGTGTCCGCATAAGTCGCATGCCATAGGTCCCAAGTCTATGTAGAGAATGGGTGAGCCTCGTGAGTAATGCTGCACCAAAAGTACAAAAATAATATGTAATAGGATATATAGTGCCACATTCACTTTAGCAGAATCGAACTAGGTTTGAGCAGTTTAGGCAATAGTTCAGAACGATGCCCTCCATTCCACCATCGCTATATGATGAACATATATTCCAATAAAAAAATAGAATAACTATACTTATCATGCATATTTTTATATTTGCTATTGTGTGTGTGGTGTGTGTGTTTTAGGCAATTCATTCAAAGTATCACTCATCCCCAAATAAAATTAGTTGAAACCTGTAGGTTTTCTTCATCATAGCATAATTATATTTATACAGTACATATTAAAACGATAAAAAATTACTCAACAGGCCCATTTTATTATTATTATCCAATGCACATTTTCCAAAAATAATTCACAAAATTGTGAGGTGGTATAAATTGGTGATATATCATGTAGACTATCAGCAGACATTAAGACATTAACAGGAAGAAAATTAAAGATTGTAGGGGAGTTCCCAATCCCCAGAAAACCAAAGTTGTTAATGCAGGCTCATAGTAAAAGAGACACATATAAATAAGCCAACCAGATTTCTAGGACAATATTGAATGAAAAAAAAAAAAATTGAATTATGTTATAAAAGGTGTTTTGAATCAAGCCAATATGAGAAATAGAAATTCTTAAAAATTCAGAAAGTCCCTTTACAATGTCGCGTGGTCAGTCTCAATAGTAAATGAGGTACCTTCAGCAATTTGGTCTGTCGCTTGCCCTAGAAAATATTTAAGCTCGGCACTCCCTTTCCGTGGGGCGGGACAGTGAAAGAACCATCTTCAGAATTGGAGACAAGATCATCTTAACTCTCCTAAAAAACAATCTGGATTTGCAACTCAGAAATGGAGAAGGGAGGCGAGAAATGTATCTCAAGATGGTTTTGCATTAAAATTATAAGAAGTCATGCTTTGAACTACAAATTCAAGTCTTATTTTTCCCATCTTTGCCTGTCCCAACCGATCTTACTTTCTGGAAAATTTAAAGAAGACAATTTTTAAAACCGCAAAAAAAAACTGAACAAATTGTCATTTTTATTTGTAAGATTTATTTTAATATATGCCATTAAATTTTAGGTGGTGTTAAATAAAAAATAAGCAGCTCAAGTTAATAAATTTATTTCCTTTAGCAAAAACAACTAAAATATAAGAAGTACATTATAACAAGTAATTTAATAAGTGTCTCTAAATAACTCCTCTTAAAATTAGTCCGATTTAGCAATTAGGCCATAATATAGTATATACTATCTCCTATATATATATACTATATATGTTATATTATTATATTATATATATATAATATAATTATATTATATATAATATAATATAATAATATAATATATACTAACTAACTATATATATCACTATATATATCACTTCACCCATTCACGGCCCACCAATATATAAAGACAATCGGAGATGCCGGTTGATCGGCACTATTGACTCTGGCATCTCGGATCGATCGGCTGGAATTTGGGAAAATCGTTTCAACCATCCACTAATTATTTATTTATATTATTATTATACTATAAACTTATTTTAAATATATATAGTATATAATATATATAATATATATATATATATAATATAATATATATATATCATATATATATATATTGATAATATATATATGATAGTGTCTAAAGCTGACATATGTAACTCGAGAACGGCATCACCTAAAGTAAAAACTAAAATAAATTTATTTGGAAATCAACAAGAAAAAATTCTTTTTTTTTTTTGTTTTTTTTTTGTTTTTTTTGCCATTTTTTTGTCGGAAAAAAATTAAAAAAAATAGATTTCTTTCGCCACATTTAGCCAGAGGCTGAGTCGGAAAAGGGACAGAATGAGAGGGCCGGTGAGGCAGACCCCCGAATGACCTACCACGTCTTGATGGTTTACCCATATGGTATTCCCTTTTACTAAAAAAAAATAAGAAATAATTTTACATTCCGCTTTACACTTGAGGTATTAATTTTAACTAACGGAATACATAGCATGCATAAACCGCAAAGAATGGGCAGCGAGTCTGGGCCTCCCGGGTGGACGATGGGGGCACGTCGTCCCCCCCCTCTCTTCCCAGTCGGCATTAATGAGCCCCCAACATGGAGAGAATGAAAATATTTTTCTTTTTTTTTTTTTTTTTTTTTTTTTTAGCTAATATTTCGACCAAATAAATGCAAAAAAAACAAAAAAAAAAAAAAAAAAATATTTAAAAACAACCCCTCCTTAGAATTTTCCGGTGATTCCAAATATGCAACAAAAAATAACTTATATAATTTGGTTTTTAATTTTTACTAGCTAAGTGCCTATCTGATCCGTTCTCGGAGTTACATGATAGATGTCAGCTTTTTCAGAACATCGTCTGAACCCATAGTATTATATATGAATATATAATAATATAATTATATACTATATATATATATATATATTAATATAATTATATATATCTATATATTATATATATATAATATTCCATATATATATATAATTATGGACATTTATTAATGTAGTTATTGACTCCGTTTCATAATTTTTGGTTAGGTTTCATTTGCTGCGTTAAGTTTGGTTAGGTTTGTATAGGTTAGGTTTAGGAGGTTTAAGTTCGGGGCTAGGTTATTACCCCAAAATTATTTAGTATATATTTTCCTAAATTAGGTCTGTTAATTAACCCGATTACATTAAATATTATGATTCATTCTCCCTGGAGCGTCAACCACTTTATATAAATGCCATATAATATTATATTATATATATATATTATATATATTAATATAATATATATATTATATAATATATATATATAATATATATATATATATATATATATATATATATATAAATACGCGTATAGAATAAGAGAGAAGATGAGAAACAATTAAAAAATAAACTGACTTAAATATACTTTTTCAATTAATCATCGGCATCAGCATCGTCATCGTCATCGTCAAAATTTCATCATCGTCCCATCACTACACATAACGTTCTCAAACGTTCACAGACTTGTCTCAGAACGGTAGTAATTGACCAACTTATGTTATTTATATGGCCCTATCTAGCAAGTCTTTCCATGGCATTTCTGGACGCTATTTTATTAATATGGCTAAGATCAATATAAAATAATATTAAACATACTTTTTTATAATTTATATACTTATTTTGTAAATTATAAACAGGCAATTAATTTAATTCATTTTCGATTTTCTTCCGAGCTGGGGGCAATCTGCCCCCCCCCCCCCCCCCGGAGTGTTTAAAGACAGTATAGGAGTGTCGTTTATCGGTTGGTTGTTTAATTGTGGGTTTCTGCGTGCCCAAAAACAATATAAGTTTAAAATCGCGATGCCTTTTGTTTTATATTTTAGTTTTTATTTTATTTATTGTTTATTCTCTATTCGTTCTATTCTTACTTGCTCTCTCGGCACGCGTGGCGTCACTTTCTGGCTCGCCTCGATCCCTGTTCTAGACATTCGATTAGAGCCTTAACTCTGTGCGGGAACTCACATATCTGTAATGTAGCTAGTCTCCAGCGCACTCTTTGTAACAAATCATCGCCGCCCACCGTAAATTTACCAATTTTTCATCAATTCTCCTCTATCTACGTCGTCACACATATAATGGAAAATAGAAAGAATCATGCTATGTTTAAAAGCTCATCACAAGTTCCAGAGAGTTTGGCCAACAAAACATCTTTTGAGAAGAATTACAACAACAATTCTTCCCGTATCTTCAAAATGTATTATGTTTATCCCGCTCAAGAAAACGTTTGAAAAAGAAAACGGTTTAGAAGAATGAAAAATAAGGAACACTACTATTTATTATATAATAATATACTAATATAATATTTAGTTTTAAACTATTCTATAGTATTTTATACTATATTATTATATTAGTATAATATTTTAATCAATAATTAAATATTAATAACATCTAATTATATAAATATTAAATATATATTTTTCAATTTCTTTATCTAATACTGTAGTTTCTATAGCTAGTATATATATACTTATTATATTATTACTATATTATTATTATATATACTACTATATACTATATATAGTATATATATATATATATATATATATTATTATATATATACTATAATATAATATATAAATATTGCTGCCCTTGTCAATTTTTTAAAGGCATTAAGTTTCTGTCTCAATCCGTAGTTTACGTCCCGTTTATAAACTTTACTCACCTGTGTTTTACTAGACGGTCCTAAAATAGAACGATATGTAATCTTCATAGTGATTGGGCGCATCTGCTGTATTTACTGACCGCAGCAATCGCTCCCATTCCCTCCCCCCCTCATGCTTCAATTTTTTACTGCAGAATTAATGGCTAAAATGAAAAGTCCACTGTAGTTTAATCAATTAATCAATACCACTCATCTCATTATATTCAGATTCGCTCAGCGCCCTTCCAGGCGCTTTTAAAAACCCCTTATTCTAAAAAGCACAATGGTAACCGCCGTACAACAATTTCTTCGGCTGCCCGTGCACTCCCGTAAGAAACAATCATATTATGTTGGACCGACCCTTTCATGTAGGGGTAAATGGCAATGAGAGAGAGCCAATGGCACCTCTTCGTGTTCGGAGCTGCTTCCAAGTACCTCCCGGCTTGCCATCGAATAAGGTTACTCCCACTCAACAATTACTATCCTGCTCTCCCAAACGGGCCTTTCGATCTTGTTGGCAATGAGCCGCTGGAACGAGTGATCAGCGCGGTGAGCCGAAACTTAGAAATTTTTAAAGCCGAACATTGGTGAGTGGTCTTCTTCCCACCGACGCGAAAGCGTACACGAGGGGTAAATACTGCACGACCCCACGATATGTGGCCCACCAATATAAACCACCACTCACTATAAAATCTCACGGGACCCCCCCTCCTCCCATCTGCAATATTTGCCGTCGCCATAGCTCGCAATCTTCTGTTCACCATATCTTCATGATTGTCCCCAACTGGACCCTAATCGCCTTCGTTCATTTTACCATACTTATGTGGGGGTCCATAGGAGCTTTCTAAAAGAATGCCAATATCTTATCTGAAACTATCTTCCCACCGTTTAGTCTTAACTCTATTTATTCTTAGAATCTCAAGAAGCGAATATCTTTACAATATATTGATTGTTGTTAAGTGTAATATTAGGACTATCTATTATAATTTTAATATCTATAATTTTATTTAATTTTTATTTTATTTTTTTTCTGAATACTTCATTTCGCCATTTCAATTTTTCCTGACACTTTAAAATCTGTACATGGCCAGGACCCACCCATGATGTTGAATTTTTCAGCGGGAGTGTGGACGATTTCTTTGTGAGCCGTGTTGGGTCTTGTACACTTGACTATATATATTATATATATACTATATATATATATATATATATATATATATATATATATAAATATATATATTATTATTATCTTATAATACAAAGGTGCGGCACGCCGTTATGAGAAAAAGTTAACGTCGTTAATTTTCAATCGTTAACAAAAAAAAATTAACGTCGTTAATCATAATCTTTAAAGCGTTTATCGGTAAAGAAGGTATAACGGAAGTTAACGTTAATCAGTTAAGTTAACTCGTGCTTCAACTTTTTCTTTTTCTACAGTTATTACAACAATCCACCTTCCACATGCGGTCCCCGACCCCTAATCTAAGCGACACTGGGATGTTGCACGCCCCAAAACTTCATCCGCCTAGCGCAAATTACGCAGTAACAATGGAACATTAGACGCAGGCCATTTAAAGTGAGGAGATTTAAAATTCACCAGGAAACACAGAAGATGGAAGAGAGTTCCACAGAACAGTGGTAGCAGGAAAGGGAAACACCCCAGCAAACTAGCCTGGAGTTAACCAATATCTCCACAACCCCCCAAAACTCGGTGACTCGCAGATACGAGCCCACCCATTGATGCTCCTAGCTGGCGTTCCGTAAGTGGTGGATTACGCGATGTAGTTCCCTCGAACACCTGCCGCCACGATACCTATAGAAAAGAGATAAAGCCCGAACATCGCGCCGCAAAGATAGAGGTCAAGTAAATTGGAAAGTAACATAACAGTTTATAAAGCCTTTTGGCTTTTGACTCGACCCTGTCCAAAAGCCATTTGTCTTTTTCTTCTCTCTTATTTTTTTTTTATTTTTTATCTCTGGTGGTAGTGTATCCTCTGTATTACCAAGGCCGTAATGGGACCCTTGTATTAGCCTGAAAGTAAACTGAAAATGATGGGGAAACAAAAGTCTATTCGCCAGTCTAACAGGAACTCCCAGTTTTCTTTTTGAGGGCCTCCCCACGTAAACCGTTGTGCATGTAAGGTGTTCAAGACATTTTTTCTTTATGTTAAGGCCAAGGATGTATTTGGTCACAGGATCGAGCGACCGAAAGAACGCGTCAAAGAGATAGGAAAACGTATAGAGTGTATTTTAGAGAGGTGACGATTTGTAGAACGTTGGTTTTTTTAAACGCAATTTGAAATTCATTCACAAGGTGAGAAACGACCCCACCCGCAAATTCTATCTAGCAAGGCGAGAATAGAATCGGAAGATTACTAGACGAGAGGCAATTCTAGAACTAAAGAGGGAGCAGAATTTGAAATGAGTTGAGGCATGAAGGGTCGAGTCATCGCATGTGAGTGCGATAGAGTTGCTGTGCAGGTGAGAAGATCCTTAATGAAAGTAGGAATAAAGAAGAAGATAAGACAGAACCCTGAGGAACTCACTATTGACAGAAAAAGACAGAAGAAGTCGCTCCTCAACGTATTAGCCGATGACGCCCATTGTTTTTAATTAGGATGCATAAGTAAGCGAAAGTAATTAAAGGAAAGGAGGGGGCTTGGAGAGCAATGATGACGTGCCAATACCCGGTCAAATCTTGGAAATATGTCGAAGCGCACACTACGCAAGTCTGCCCGTAGGTCCTAAGAGCGGTTATTTTGTTTAAAAGGATCCAGTAGACTTGAACAGCCAAAAGCGGCTGTTGTGACTAGCGTTGGAAAAAAGAAGAGAATGAGATTCCAGATGGTCTAAGAAGCTGAGAGTTGAGAAGGGTTTTCAAAGATCTTAGAATAGAAACAAGTGAGAGCTAAAGGGCGATAGTTGATAGAAGATCAGAGCGTTTTTTTTAATGTTTTATTGTTGTGCATCCAACACTGAGGGAATGTGCTCAGTATTATTTAAAGACATTAAGAGAATATAGTTATTGAGAGGTGGTGTCAGACACGTAAGCACTACCCTCAAACTCGGGCTTTTTTCCAACCCTGTGTTAAACATACTAAACTGGATAATACCGGTAAATTATTTTCAATTTGAGCCAATGAGAGGAAGCGTTTAGTGAAATTTGAAAAAAAAAAAATTTATATTCTTATCGAAATTTTTTAATACAAATTTAAAATCAGAAAATGAAATATTTTATAAACTCGTAAATTAATTAACGGTTAGCGGCATGCTTAGGGGAAATTTTTAACGCGTTAATCAGACCGTAATTTTTTTCAAAATTAACGAAGCGTCTAAAAGTTAACGGAAATTTTAACGATGTTAATTAACCGGATAACTTATTTAACGCGTAAGCCCACCTTTATAATATAAGTTTATATATATTATATATGGTATAATATCTATATATATATAGTCTATATATAAGTTATATATATATATATTATATAATTATTTATATAACTATATATATATATATATTATTATATTATATTATATATATATTATTATTATCATATAGGATATTATATATATATATATATATAATGTATTTGTTTTTTTTTTTATCAACTTGCTTTTTTTTTCAGCTATTTCAAACCACGTTTGAAATTCAAGCTCAAATTCTGTTTCTTGATAAGCATCATGTAACAACTTACTTTTCGGTTCAATATTTGTCCTTAATGCTTTTTAGTAGGTGGTTCATATTCTATCCAATATCTTATTGCCACCATTATTATAGATTTTTATTAAATCGCAGTTAGTCTAATACTGCAGAATCCTACCAGTGAAGATATTATTAATCAGAACTTTCTATATTTATGTTTTGTTCCTTAGTTTTTTGAAGGAAGGAAAATAATGTGATGTATCCATATGAATTATTGATTGAAACGTGAAGAGGCACCGAAAGATCTTGTTCGTTTGTTGAAACGTGCAAGAACAAAATTGACTTATAATGATCTCACTAAATGAAGTAATATATCTCGGAATTCTCTATCACGAAATGATAGACAGAAGTATTGTCAGATTACACATAAAAGTATGCGGAAAACAGGGTTTCCCACACGCGAAAATGCAATAACAGAGGAAGAGCACTACTGCAACAACAAGTGACGTCGTATCGATTTCATGTAAAAGACATAAGAGTCAGTTAATCTTTAGAAAGAGCATGGATTTATGAATCATTGCACATGCACTATTCATTTGGCGCGCCATCCATGGGTACTAACTATAAAATTGTTAATGGGGCAAAAAAGGTTATTCGTTATTCAAACATTTCCTATAAATTGGCAAAAGTTGCAGAATATTATCGCCAATATACTTACCTAAGAGAGATGAAACAAGCTATGAGGAATTTATGCTGCTCAGCATCAGTAGACATGTGGACAGATTTTAATAAAAAGATTTCGTATATTTCAATGACTGTTCATTATATTGATAGAGATTGGTCGCTGGCTCATAAAGTTTTATTTATCTCTCATTTTCATGAGGAGCTAAAAAGTGGTGAAAACATAAAAAAGGAAATTATAAAAAGATTTTCAAAGTTTGGCATTAAAGATGATTTGGTGCAAAAGCTAACTTTCATTACAGACCAAGAACCAAACATCGTAAAAGCATTTGAAAATTATGAAAGGCATGATTGCTATTCTCATATTATAAATACTATTATTTTCCAAACATTCGATGAAGATTATTTGGTAGAAAATGTCCCTGAAATTCAAAAGGTTATACTTCAGTCGAAAGCCCTTGTCACATTCTTGAAAGAAAATGAATTTGAAAAGAAGTTAGAACATACTATTCGCTGTGAGATAAAAGGAAGATGGGATTCGAAGCTTGCTATGTTAAAGTCTATTCTAGATCAATATAGTAACATAAAAGATTTGCTGAGAAAAAGAAAAAAATTGAAGCACATAGAGAACATTTCAAAACACAATCTTGAAGAATTAGTAGAATTTCTGACGCCATTTAAAGACGCAAAGGATGATCTAGAAAATGAAAACTTCCCAACTCAACATTTAGTGTTGCTTCATCGCATGAAACTTCTTGACCATTTGAAAGTTTCTGAAGATGACTCAATAAGTCTAAAAACCTTGAAAAAACGTGCAGAAAGTTTTCTTGTTGATAAGTATCGTGTGATGGATATCCATAAAATTTCTCTATTTTTATGTCCTGAATTTCGTCAGCTTAGAATGTTAACTAGCACTGATCGCGATAATGTGATAGCAAGTATTCATAAGCTAATTGATGATGATTTTTCAAAACATGATAAACCTGATAATGTTGAGAATAATTGCTCTGCCCCTAAACGATTGAAAACTTCAAAATTTGATAAATGGAAAGACATTCTGCATGAAGAAAAATCATCAAGTTCAGATTCAGCTCTTTCTTGTGAAGAAATTTATCGTTATAGGAATTACAAAATTAGTGACAAAATTAGTACTCTTAAGTTTTGGGAAACTCACAAATCAATGTTTCCACGGCTTGCCTCAATGGCTAAGAAATACTTAAGCATTCCTGCATCCAGTTCCTGGAGCCAAAAAAACATTGGTTCTGAAGGAATTACACTAGCCGAGAGATGTACAAATTTAAAAGAAGATAATGTAGATGATCTTCTGTTTCTGCGCAGCTTTTGGAAATACTGTAAGTACAATATTAAATAATTTTACCATTTATTTAGTTTACATAGGTAGTTTTATAAGAAATAAATACATATTCATGAAGAAAAATATTACTGGTAGTTAGAGTTGGAAAACAATAGTTTGAAAAAAATTGTTTTTTTTTTAAGTAAACAAAAAAAACATTGGTTGCTTGGTTTTTAGTTTATTTTTATGGTTTTAATATATTTTAAACGTAAATTTGTATAATAAATATTGTTAGACATGTAATAATGAATATTATGATGCTCAAATTCACACATTTAGTCTTATTTTAATGGAAGTTCGTTTAAAAAAATAAAATTTGATCATTTTAGTTGTTACAAGTAGTAAGGGGAAAGCTGCAGGCGGAAGTTGCAACTGGAAGCTTGTCACCTCAAGGTTGTAGTTTCCAAGGTTAATGAGACCGTTTTTAAGGTCTGGAAGATCGTTTTCGGAGTTTTTAAATCTGAATTCAGGGGTTTAGCTCCTCAAAGGGAAGGATTTTGGGTTCTGATAATCGCAATCGATTTAACAAGGTCTTTTACCCCAGATTAACGTTTAAATCATCTTTCTACGTTCTCTGATCGGCATAATACATTGGAAATCATGTTGTTAAGAAATTGGGTAGTTTAATGGGTAGTTAATGGGTAGTTTTAATATATCTTTAATACATTGCATTAGCAGTGTAATCACACGGTTCAGAAAACGCTGTTATTGGTTGAGGATGATGACGTCACAGGAATATTCCCCCTCAATTTAGAGGACTTAGATA
This sequence comes from Trachelipus rathkii, assembly GCA_015478945.1. NCBI lineage: Eukaryota > Metazoa > Arthropoda > Malacostraca > Isopoda > Trachelipodidae > Trachelipus > Trachelipus rathkii. The sequence continues at coordinate 5,262 of JABUQX010094730.1, read as the reverse complement.
CATCGTATCCCCACCAAACTTGGTACCCCTACCACAGGTGTTATAAGGTTTCAAGTCCCTGCTTCCCCTGAAGGGGATGCTCAGCCCCCAAAGTAAGTTTTGGCTATAGTTAGGAGGAAAATAAGTAGATAAATATGAAAATATAAGGAATCTGAGCAGTAATCAGAACCAGTTCCGGTGCAGGAATCAGAACTGGAAATCAACATGTGAGGTGTCACTCAATATGCTTAAGAGTCCATAGAATCCGATTTTAATGGTTTCAAATTCCTAGAGGGTGCTTGAAGCACCACTGAGGTTGGATTTTTGTGGTCCCATAAATAAAAAAAAAAGACATAATACTCGCTAACGAGTGGGTTATAGACTTTATATCAGAGTGAAGCTTCGTAGGTAATATTAATGGATGCAAAGGATTGATTCCATGAGGATCTCAGCAAGTCTGTTAAGACCGAACACATTCAAGGGTTTTACCTAACATAAAATATTTCAATCTTTGAAAGACATAGTTCATGCCTCATTGTAAATAAATTACATAGAAGTAACCATATGTTGTACCATTATGAGTCGATTACTAGATTTAATTAATTAAGGCTCTCTCTCTCTCATCTCATTCTCTCTCTCTCTCCATCTCTCTCTCTCTCTCTCTCTCTCTCTCTCTCTCTCTCTCTCTCTCTCATCTCTCTTCTCTCTCTCTCTCTCTCTCTGCCTCTCGTCTCATCTCTCTCTCTTCTCTCTCTTCTCTTTCATTCTACCTATCTTTCTTTTCTCTAACTGAAATATTTCTACCAAACCCACACCTAAAGCAGGCTACATTGTTCCTAGCCCTTATACATAATGTGCGTTATAAACGACTATCGATTTCTCTCTCTCTCTCTCTCTCTCTCTCTCTCTCTCTCATCTCTCTCATCTCTCTCTCTCTCTCTTCCTCCTTCTTCTTTCTTACCTTTCATTAACAAACCTACTCCCAACCAATACCTAACCTAACATCTAGAAGTTGATAGTTTATAACGACTCTTTCTGTTCACTTCTTCTCTCTCTCTCTCAATTACTTCATCACTTATCCTTCTCTTCACTTCAGTCACTCGACGACTCATTTCGACCAATACCAGCATACATTTCCCTACAACCCACTCATAAACTAATTCCCCATAATTCCCACAGTTTACCCCATCCCCCCTTACTCCTATAAAAGGGTACTATTACGTTCTCCATCCCTCCCTCCGGACTATACCCTACATAAAGCTTTATTACCACAACTTCCCAAATCCACATCCATCACCATCGTCACCTCCGTTTTTGATCATTTCACCAGTACATTTCATCATATACCTGCAAATTTACGAGTTCTTCAACTTTACTATCAACCGATACAATCCTCCTTACTTTAATGACACTTCTCCTCCAAAATCAAAGATACACTTGCCTTCTTGCCATCCATCTCCCCAACACACAACTATTTAATTATAAGTTCTCTATTGTTGCAAACATTTATGAAGCTTTAACATGTGCCTTTCCCCACTCCTCTCACATCCATTTTATCGTCAGTTTACGAAAGCACCATCCCTCTTCATTATTCAAAGCAGGTTCCCCTTTATTCTCATTCTAAACCTTGGGCTCTTCCTTCCAGTAAGGCTCCTTCCAATTTCTTGAAGTCACTTCAACTTTCCTTCCAATTGTTCAATTTACTCTTTTTCCTTTTACAGGTGCGAACCAGGTCCGAGCATTTGCGATAAGTGAAGGCATCCTGCACAACAGATAAGTGAGTATGTGGAATACTTCGCCATCAATTAGTCTTCTACTTCGAGCGATAGAACGCGACATACACACGTGGGAATTTCTTTCTTCCCCCCTCCAAAATAAAATGCTAAAGGTTTCCAGTATATAAATAATATTTATATACGTTTATTATATACTATATCTATAATTAAATTAAGTAAAGTAATGAATATAATACATAAATACTATAATATTATATTCTACTTATATATAATTACATAATAAAACGTATATACTATATATATAATATTATATATTTTTATTTCAAGCTCTTTTTCTTCTCGAGATAGTATTTATTCTACCTCCTTTTCCCCAAGATAAGGGTCTTTAAGAGGAAGTGGAAGAAGGTCCTTTAATTTGGAAAAGAAAAGCGTAGAAGAAAATGACAAAGTCGAAAAGGGGAAGCCCAGCCTTACGCCCCCTTCGATAGTACCTTAATTGTGAGGAACTCCAGGTCACAGACAGAAAATCACCTAGCGTTCATTGTGGACCGCGTACGCCTTTGCACTTTTGAGTAAAATCGACGTCAATGTAAGGGTTCATCCCTTGGCCCAGATGCCACAGCCAGCCCCAATACCCAAACCGAATCGTAATTTTCACTCGTATTTTCTGCACACTTAATTCTCGACCTCTGTCCAAAAACATCACATTTATCTCTTCCTTTCACGACATCTCTGTTCACCGACTCAATCCACTTTGTGCGTTTCGGTCTCTCAGACACGATCGGTTCCCCAACACACTCTGCCCACTATGTATATTCACATTCCGACTTCAACAACGACTATCATTATCCTATGTACACATGACCAAGCCCATCTCAACCTACATTCATTATATTCTCTCATTTACCCCCTTTTTCACACCACAACAACTCTCTAATACGTTCATCCTCATTTATACAATTCTCATCACACCTAGCATGCCCGTAAGATTGTTCCATCTGCTACAATTGAAACTTTAAAATCTATTACTCTTATAACCAGACCATCGTCTCACTAGCGTTACAAGAACACAGGTAACCAAACATACCCTCTATGTAATACCCTTAGATCTCACTCAAGACTTAGTCCCTTTACATTCACCGACTTTAATTGCACCAGCAAACCTTCCTGCCTCATTCACAACTTCCTACTACACACTACGTCATCCGTTCCTCTTTCATCATCCAACACCTACCCTAAATATTTAAAACTCAGACACTTGTTCAGCTGCTCACTCTACATAACTTCACACTGAGGTGTGTCCCTCACTCACTAACATAACTTTACTCTTATCTACGAATTATACTTTCAAAATCCCTCCACTTTATATACACACCCTGCTAAATTCTCGGTCTACCAATCTCTGGAAAACTCTCTTCAGATTCGCCACACAAAACAACATCGAACGTCCGCATATAATAGGTAAGGCACCCTCCACTTCATCTCATTATTTATTAATTCTAACACCAGATTTCTCTTCACCCTCACACTCTAATTTAATTCTATCTTCCCCCCACCTTCTAATTTCTTTTCATCTTGATACCCACATCCCTATACAAATTAAATTACCAAGGAGACAACACAACCCTGCCCACTTCGCTATTAATACTAAACCAATCACCATTTGACACCATGTATTCTTACACACGCCTCACCTGCCATAGACAAACAAATCTTTGATTCCATTCAGAAGATACCACCAACACCAACAATCTAAATCACTAACACCTGCCATAATAGAAGCTTCCCGTATGAACACCTATCTACGCCCTGTGCTAATCCTAAAAACCGTAGATACAACTTTATTCTCCTTCTCCCTGATTTCTCTTCCAATCATTTGTTTCAATGTAAAGATTGATCCACACTCCTCTACCAACTCTAAATGCACCTTGTTCTTCACCAATCAGTCCTTCCGTCACTCGATCACTCTTTCGACCAAAAACCACCAGCATATATCTTCCCTACCAATACTCAAGAAACCAAATCCCCTATAGTACTATCTACAGTTCCCCCGTATCATCCTTCAGCCCTTACATAAGGGTACTATTACTGCTTCTCCTCAATCCCTCTCCGGACCGAATATACCCTCATATAATCGGCTTTATTACACAACTTCCAATGCAATTAATCACCATCTCGCCTCCGTATCTTGATCATTTCACCAGTAATTTCATCTAATCCTGCAGATTTACATTCGTTCAATTTTCTCACTTCTACCTTTACCTCTTCTTTCAATAACCTCAATCGCCAAAATAACCTATTCTTCTTTGCCCCATCAAACCGCAACACATTCACTATCACACTCATACACCTGGCAATATTATGCAGATTTTCGAATCTGTTGTTTCCCACTCCTTCACATCCATTTTCAGTTACAAAACACCAGTCCGCTATTCATTATTCTTAAAGCAGGTTCCATCCCTATTCTGCATTTTTAACCCTTTCGCGCTTCTTTGTCCAGATGAGCGTGTTTTCCCTTGTAAGTCCCATCATCCTCCTTGCTATTTCTATCTTTACCTCTTTTTTTCTCGCCAGACCTTTTTAGGTATTCTTTCTCTCCGCTTGACTATAATATTTGAACAGTTTATTCTTACTTTAGATATCTACGTCACCATTTTCTTTTAGACATCAGCCAAGCTCTTCTTTTACTTAACTGTTGCTCAACTCCCTCCATTCACACCATCACTGTTAATCATTCTTACTTTTCCTACCTTATAGCACATCCGCATACTTCTTTTGCACTGCTAACAACTTCCTCCTTCATTTGCTCAGATTTCTGTTCAGTTTTCAACTGTTCACATTCAACTGATTTACTTCGGCCGTTTTACAATATCATATCCTTGATTACCTTCGTTAACTTCCTCACTCTTAATTTTACCCAATTCCTTCCGTATCACCTTCCTCCATCCAAGCCCCCACCAACTTAATTGTACATAAAACAACATAATATCCCGACTAATCCCACTTCCTAAACCTGTTATAGGAAGTCATGCCTCTAATCATATTTCACATTCTTATAGACAAAAATCTTTAAAAAAAAAACAACTATAAATAAACATTGACGAGATACCTACAGCAACTCTAGGTATTTACTTTATGGATTACTATAAGTATATCTACTTACACACATGAATCTCTCCTCACACGAAAACTACATCACCGTCCTACTTCTCTTTTCTCCGAATAATTCCCAAAACCATCTGTTAATACACTTAGCCATTTTAATCAGCTAAAGTCCCATTTACCCGTTCAAAAGCATACGAAGAAAATATACAATCAACCAACCACATCATTCAGATTTTCCTAGAAAATCGTACTCTCTCTTCAACATTTCCCTGATTGACCATACGTCACAATCCCACACATAACAGGATCTCTACTTACATACATATATCTTCATACTCTCTACAGAAGTCAAATCCCTTCCTACCCTTTCAATTTTCCCGACAATACCTAATTTAGAACTGAAACAAATTATTAGCATAAATCTTTGTGAACCATCACGAAC
>JABUQX010094729.1:0-36707 GCA_015478945.1 Trachelipus rathkii | reverse complement strand
CGTTGTGCTACGTTCATTGAATTTGGGTGTTTTAACCGTTTTCGCATTTATCGTGAAACGCTTTCGCGTTTTTATTTACTCTTTACTTTTTAATTTATAAATTTTTAAAAATTGTATGTAAGAAGAAAAAATCCAGAGTGTCTGATATATAATCATTTTATTTTACTACAATTGTACGAAAATTTATTAAAAACATAAACTTTACATTCCTTAAAGCAGTAAATCAGTAAATCAATAGATGTGTTACCTAACACCTAAGGGATTAGTATGCTTTTGTTTTACTGTTTTACTGTTTTAACTCATGTTTTACTGCTTTAACTCATATGTTTTACTGCTTTAACTCATATATTTATTAACATTACGTACCTTAAAGCAGTAAATCAGTAAATCAATAGAGGTGCTACCTAGCATCAAAGGGATTAGTATGCTTTTGTTTTACTGCTTTACTGTTTTAACTCATGTTTTACTGCTTTAACTCATGTTTTACTGCTTTAACTCATGTTTTACTGCTTTAACTCATATTTGCATACTCTCTAATGTAATAATGTTTATATATATATATATATATATATATATATATATATATATATATATATATATATATATATATATATATTAGATATATATATATATATTATATATATATATATATATATATTTAAATATATATTTTTATTTTTTTAATATATATATATATATATATATATATATATATATATATATATATATATACATTTCTGTTTCAGTGTTTTACGTTAGTTGACAAGAATTGTAGAAGAAAACGAAAATATGGCTGCAAATAATCAAAAACGTGGTCTAAAACGCACTTTCAGTGGAGATGTCGAACCTGTATCAGAAACCGTGCTCGTAGAAGTAGTCGAAGAGGTTGAATTAGTGGAAGCTGTGGGTACCTATGAAAATGCAGTCGAAGCTGATGATGACCGAAGACAGAATGCTGTCAAACTATGCAAAGGGTAGTGATGTTAGAAGTGTGTGTTATTATTATAATATATATATATATACATATATATATATATATATAATATAAATATATATATATATATATATATATATATATATATATATATATATATATCTTATGAAAACTCGTCCTTCCGCTATATATATATATATATATATATATATATATATATATATATATATATATATATATATATATATATATATATATATATATATATATATATATATATATATATATATATATTTCTCTCATATATATTCATATTTTTTTTACAGCGTAAGGTGGTTGAACCGACCGAGAACGAAATACCCCTTCCTGTACCAGTGAACACTGATGGCGATGCTCTTGATATATCTACGGATAATGATGAGGAATATGTGCGAGCGTTACTTGAAGCTGAGAGAAAGATGGACTTATTTCTTAATCCTCAAGCTATTGATAATAGGATTCGACCTAGAGTAAGTTTCTTAAAAGCATTATTATATTCATAGACCTTTCTTCCAATGAAGATTATATATATATATATATATATATATATATATATATATATATATATATATATATATATATATATATATATATATAAATATATAACTTATAATGCTATTCCATTACAGTGTGATAATATTGGTACTGCCAGTACCCCTTGTGTCAACAAAGTCGGAGGTGGCAGGGATGCAATTAGGCCTGTTAAGAGAAGACTGTTGGCTGAGCTTGAACGTCGCAAACGTCGCCAATCAGACTTAAACACTGAGGCACCCAATGAATCTCCAAATACACATGAAGAGCCCCCCACCCCCTTATCTGAAACGAATATCCCAACTTCGGAATCTACGGTAAGTTATGATCTAATTATTCTATATATATTACTGAAAAATGCTGTTACATAATAGTATGTATTCGAATGTTTATGAATTTTCATTCTTTTTCCCAGAAATCATCTGCAACCGCTTGCCGTAAACAATCAGACTTAAACACTGATGCCCCCAAAGAATCTCCAAATACACATGAAGAGCCCCCCACCCCCTTATCTGAAACGAATATCCCAACTTCGGAATCAACGGTAAGTTACAATCTAATTATTCTATATATTACTGAAAAATATTACTGAAAAATATTGTTACATAGTATGTATTCAGTTGTTTTATGATTACTCATTCTTTCAGAAAAAGCAAAAACAGAAAGGGAATCCAGGACGGATTGTAGATGACGGGGCTGTTGCGGGTCCTTCACGTGTCGAGGTATTTCATGACGATGAGGCGGAGGAGGTTGATGAACCGCCTGCACAATTATTGAAAGTTACGCGTGAAGGATCTACGCGTAATTCTGGAATTATCGATAACCACCGGTTCAGAGTACGTGTCGACACAACACAGATCTTTAATGGAATTCGCAACATTAATGACGTACTAGTAGCTGTCATTCACAGTGTGATAGAACAGGTACGAGGAACAGTGGTATATCGGGAATATACCATCCGTGCAGGATTCCTTTTCACGGATATAGGAATGGAGGAGTCAATTCCATATACATTCCTCATGAAAGAGATTTCTCGGCAAATCTGGCTCAATATTTATCGGACCGTTTTCTAGAACTCTTTCAATCTGGAGACCAAGCTATGCTGGATGATTTCATTGTAGATGTTCAGATATGTCATAACCCAGAGGGTAATGGTCCAATTGACCCTTCGTCTGTGAACTTTATACACCCCCACGTCAATACAGTACACCTTGGTATAAATAACGAGAATAGGGAAATAACAACCAGTGTTGGATGCGGATTCAGGGCTATAGCTGCATGCTATAAGCTCCACCATCATGTACCTAAAAAACCCGGTCAATCTGCGCCTAAAATAGGTAAATTTTACCCTAAGGATCTACATGAATTAGGTGGACAGATCGCAACTCGGTGTGGACTGTTTTATGAAGAACCCCTAAAGGCAGATGATTTTACAGTAATAGAGGAAACATTAGGTTGCCGTATATTTGTTTTTACCAAAGATGAGAACGGTAAACTCGAGATAATGTTTAAACCACACGAGCAGAATAGGGACCTACCTCTTTTTGTAATAGGATATGATCCCAAAGAAACCCATTATTATCCTTTTCCTGGAGATTCCATCAAGATAGCTTTAGGCAGTGTAGAACCTAAGAATGTCCATGGACCTGTTTTTTGTCATCAGTGCTACTCCTTCACCGACCATTTAATTAACCATTTACAATCCGAATGCACTGAATACAGGTGCGGACAATGCTTAACTTATAAATGTAAAGGGATGCCAGGCGACACATCTACGCTTTTACATTGTGATAAATGCAATCGGGATTTCTATAATGAGGAATGTCTTAAACTGCATAAAGACCTCACATGTAAATACCTTAACGTATGTACATTATGTGACAACGAATCAGTAGCTGATAAACAAGGTAAACACCGGCATGATTGCATGCATATTAAATGTGGAGTATGCGACGAGAAGTATGGAATAGAAGGCGAAAATCATCAGTGTTTCATGAAGAAAATCAAGGTTCCAACAGATAAAGCTTTCGCGAAGCGTAAGCCCACCTTTACCTTCTATTACGACATCGAAACCTATAATCATAATAATCGTGAAGAGGGAGGACGCGTAAAAACGGATATGCTCCCCTACATTCTAGTGAGTATGCTAGTATGCAATAACTGCGGGGAGAAAGACCTAGACAATTCATCACCATGTGAGACTTGCGGTACGGCTCGGACTGAAATATTCAAATTGAATCTGGAAGCAACAGAAGAGTATGAGAAGTGCCCCGTCGATCTTTTTCTCAACTATATATTCAGATTTGCTGAAAAACATAAGAAATCTAACATTCTAGTTGCAGCTCATAATGGCGGTAAGTTCGACAATCAGTTTGTTTACAGCAAACTGCTTGCCAGACCTACCGTCCATTCCATATCCTCCAACCCGGTGAAGCGTGGAACCAAAATAATAACTATGACAGCTAACCACAATATCCAGTTTAAGGACACGTTAATGTTTATGCCCTGTGCACTGAAAAAACTCCCTAAGTGCATGGGTATTACAGGTGAACTTTCTAAAGGATTCTTTCCTTACCGTTTTCTTACCCTTGAGAATATAAATTACAAGGGAAAAATTCCGGATAAGGAAACCTTTGAGACACATCGCATGTCCGACAGTGAAAAGGCTGATTTTGAACGTTGGTACCAAACATTTAACAATAAGGACTACGATATCATGAAGGAATGTATTTCTTATTGTGAACAGGATGTTAATATTCTTCGTCAATCCTTTGAGAAATTCAGGGGCATCTTCCTTAAGGATCATAAAGTTGACTGCCTACTTGATTGTTCTACCATTGCTGCATTATCGTTCATGGTATATAAAATGCACTTCATGCCTGAAAATACACTGGCCCATATAGGACGTACTGATGATTCAAACTACTCGTATGATGGTGTGAAATGGCTCACATTCATGGAGATGTATAAGGGTCGGCGAATCGAACATGCAAGGAATGGTGGCGAGCGTAAATTTAAAATCAAAAACAGGTACCTAAAGCCTGACGGGTACGTTGAAATTCCAGCTGAAGACTACGTACCCTTTGACCTTAATGAGTTCTTATCGTCCCGCCAACTCAACGTTAATGAACAAACGATAGAACTGAATGAGAGACGTCCTCTCCTCCATCTGGTACACCCATGAAGAAGATTGTCTTACTCTTCCATGGCTGTGTATTTCATGGTCACCAAGCATGTAAGAAAGGTTTAGAAAAACTCTATGGCAAATCAAGTCTTGATAGGTACAGTACAACCATGAGACAAGAAGCGGATTATAAGTCGAAAGGTTATGAAGTAATTAGAATATGGGAATGCGAATGGGCTAAAATGAAAAAAGAGTGTGAGGTCACTGTTGTAAACAACAACGACGAAACACGAACTGAGAAGTTAGGTCGATACGTACAGTCAATCGGTAATGATCTTGCAAATGCGAAACTAGAGGTAGGGGAAGCCTTGTACGGGGGTCGTACAGAACCCTTCGTCTATTACTATCCACCGACAGAAGGTGTTCAATTGAAGTACCTAGATTTCACTTCATTGTATCCTTTTGTCCAGAAAACAAAACCCTTTCCAGCAGGGGCACCCACGAAACTTGTAGGTAGGGATCTTCCTTCAATAGAAAAGTTCGTCCAAGAAATGAATTCCACTTATTTCGGTCTCTCGTATGTTTCGGTATTACCTCCTAAGAATCTGTACACTCCTGTCCTCCCTGCCCGCTATGACAATCGGTTAATATTTTCTCTTTGTAGAACATGCAGCGCATGTGGCTATGAAGGAAAATGCAGACATACGGACAATCAACGTATGCTAAAAGGCGTATACTGCAGCCCTGAGCTGGAATTAGCTGTAAAGAAAGGCTATGAGATCAAAAAGATCCATGAAATATGGAAATTTACACCTTCAAATGACATATTCGGCAAATACATTGAAACATTCTTGAAATGGAAGACTGAGGCTTCGGGATTACCGGATGGAATAACCGATAAAGTCTGTGAAGAATTCCTTCAATACCTGCAGGATTTCAAGGACATTGAGGGTGTAACACTTGATCCAGACAATATTAAAAGTAATCCTGGAATGCGTTATATAGCTAAACTACTTCTCAATTCATTATGGGGAAAACTAGCTCAGCGTATTCCCAAGAATGAAGACATAGTCTGTACTAGCTATGCCCAGGTCTGGGACTTAATGAAGAGAGCTGATCTTAAGGTTAGAAATATCATTGTAGCGGATGATAAACATATAGTCGAAGTCACACATACGGACTTCACTAATAAAACAGCAAAGGCCACAAATGTTGCTGTTGCTTCCTTTACCACAGCTTATGCGAGGGTCGAATTATATAAACTCCTCGATTCTCTAGGGCAACGTGTACTTTACTGTGATACCGACAGCTGTGTTTTCACAGCACGCAAAGGTGAATATATTCCTGATACTGGAAAATTCTTAGGAAACCTGACTGACGAGATAGGGCCTGGAGAAATAGCTGATAGTTTTGTGTGCACTGGTCCTAAATCCTACGCCATTCGAATAAAGAAGAATGATTCGAGTTTTGCTTACATCTTAAAAGCAAAAGGCTTAACGTTGAACAAGGACACCGAGCACATAATTAATTTCCAGGGCATGGCAAAGATTAATTTTGACAAGATGGTTAAGGATGTTGAGAAGACCAAGAATCGCGATTGGATGGTCTTAAACGATGACAATCACTTCTACAATATGATCAAGGATACAGACGTAACAGCCTTAGCTGTTACGCAAATGATGAGTGAAGAAGATGGTGAATCTTCACTTCACAAAGATATCCATAATCTAGATGACTCAGACCAACCACATGTAAACACCGAAAACCATTATCGTGAAGTAAAGGTTCCTGATATGAAAATGCGGGCCGATAAGATAGGAAATGTCATTTTAATCAACGGCATAAAAAGGTTTCGCCATACATCAAATAAACGGAACCTTGTTCTAGGTAGTGCACGCACTGTAGCACAGGGATATGATGGAACGTTAATTCCATTGTGTTAATTTCAATGTATAATTTTGATATATGTATATTTAATTTCAATGTATAATTTTGAAATATGTATATACTGCTAAAATAAAATATTTATTTATATTACTCTTTCATTACCATTTTTATTTTTCTGGGTTGCCATTTATTTTTTTTTTATTTATCTGTGTTGCCAATTATTGATTTTATTTATCTGGCTTGCCATTTATTGATTTTATTTTTGATTACATATATTTAAGGCGTAACATGACTGTAAAGTCATTGTCTGATGTGTGTGTGTGTGTGTGTGTGTGTGTGTGTGCGTGTGTTAAATAATAGACATGCAGTAAATGGCACTAAGAATAAAATAGTAATAATAATAATAATAAAAATATGATGCAAAGCAGTAAAACATATGAGTTAAAGCAGTAAAACATGAGTTAAAGCAGTAAAACATGAGTTAAAGCAGTAAAGCAGTAAAACAAAAGCATACTAATCCCACCGTTGGTGTTAGGTCACACCTCTATTGATTTACTGATTTACTGTTTTAAGGTATGTAATGTTAATAAATATATGAGTTAAAGCAGTAAAACATATGAGTTAAAGCAGTAAAGCAGAAAGTTAAAACAGTAAAACAGAAAGTTAAAGCAGTAAAGCAGAAAGCTAAAACAGTAAAGCAGAAAGTTAAAGCAGTAAAGTAGAAAGTTAAAGCAGTAAAGCAGAAAGTTAAAGCAGTAAAACAGTAAAACAAAAGCATACTAATCCCTCTAGGTGTTAGGTAACACCTCTATTGTTTTACTGCTTTACTGCTTTAAGGTATGTAATGTATGTGAGTTAAAGCAGTAAAGCAGAAAGTTAAAGCAGTAAAGCAGAAAGTTAAAGCAGTAAAGCAGAAAGTTAAAGCAGTAAAGCAGAAAGTTAAAGCAGTAAAGCAGAAAGTTAAAGCAGTAAAACATGAGTTAAAGCAGTAAAGCAGAAAGTTAAAGCAGTAAAGCAGAAAGTTAAAGCAGTAAAGCAGAAAGTTAAAGCAGTAAAACATGAGTTAAAGCAGTAAAGCAGAAAGTTAAAGCAGTAAAGCAGTAAAACAAAGGCATACTAATCCCCTAGGTGTTAGGTAATAACACCTCTATTGTTTTACTGCTTTAAGGTATGTAAAGTATATGTTTTTAATAAAATTTCGTACAATTGTAGTAAAATGAATGACTCGTAGTATATTTGAAACGAAATTCTTTGAATAGTTTACATTGATATCATATTTTTCGTTCACGCGGGGATTTTGCGTCTGCGGACGCACGCGGCGGCGGTTACGCGGAAATATTGCGCCTGCGGGCGCACGCGGCGGGCGGGTACAGGGCTGGAACCGCAGTGGTTCTTTGTGCGTGGTTCTTTGCTACGAATGCGACGGACTCCGCGGAACTTGTTAAAAAACGCGACGATTAAACGCGACAACGACGATGACTGCGACGATTAAACGCGACGAACGCGACGATGAATTTGCGATTCATCCCGACGAAGATTAACAAAACGCAATATAAAACAAAATGGCGGACGCAAGTCAACAAGGTTATTACCATTTAAAAAAAAAAAAAAAAAAAAAAAAAAAAAAAAAAAAAAAAAAACACCCATGAAGGTAGCTGAGTAAAAAAATATCCACCTGATTAGCGATTGTGCTCATCGCTGGTCAGGTGGTCAGCACGAGCGGAATGGTAAAGGTCAAACAAGGTATACTGAGATATAGATACATATATATTTATCACAATAATAATATATATATATATATATATATATATATATATATATATATATATATATATATATATATTTATATATATATACTATATATAAATATATATATTATATAATATATATATTCTATTCGTTTTCTCAAATTTTTTTTAGTAAAAATTTTTTTGAAAAAATGCTGGTAAAAAAATAAAATACATATATAAAAATAAATTTGCATAGATAAACACTCAGCAACCTTAATACCATATTATTAACTACGATTTGCACCATATGAATAGCACTTTATAAACGTGTAAGTACTACTTTTAAACATAATTATGTATAAACATCAATATATTGAAAATTTGTTAGTAAAAATTGTTATATATATATATATATATATATATATATATATATATATATATATATATATATATATATATATATATATATATATATATATTTTTTTCTTTATATAATATATACAAATGAATATATATATATATATATATATATTAGGGATGGGCCGGATAGTTAATAAAACAATCGTATTCAAGATAGCTCATAATATCGATACATGTAATGTAATAACGTTGTTAATAGTATCATAAATTTACACCTATGAATCTTATCCACAGCATGCAAGAAGGGAGAAGAACGTCAGGTCGTTTCAACTTGTACATACAGTATTTACAAATGTTGTTCGAAGATGCTTCCATCCACGCGAATACATGCCTCAGCCCTCTGGCGCCAGGTTTCATTGCATGCCAATGACAGTGATGCCGGGTTGATTTCCCTACATGCGTTGGTTATTCGATGGCGAAGATCATCGGGCGAGGTTACTGGGTCATTAAACCAAGCGTACACGGTATGTTTGAGATACCCACAGAAAGTAGTCCAGTGGTGTTAAGTCGGGTGAATGCGCAGGCCATGGAAATGGACCAGATCTTCCGATCCATCTTCCCGGAAAGATTCTGTCGAGGTAGGTCGTCACTATAGCTGCATTATGTGCTGGGCATCCATCATGTTGGTAATATATTCTTCGTTGTGTTCTTAAAGGTATATCACTCAGGAGGTCAACAAGGACAGTCTGCAGGAAATGGAGGTAACGCTGTCCTGTCAAATTTCCCTCGAAAAGTAAGGCCCGATAATCCTACTATTGAGTATACCACACCAAACGTTGACTGAGTATGAGACCTGGTGATGGCTAGTGAATGTTATATGGGGTTTGTTTCCGCCCAATGTCTGAAGTTCCACCTGTTATACATACCGTTATTGGTAAAGCGAGATTCATCGGTCCATAAAATATTTTCCAATAAGTCCGGTACATCCATTAGAAGGCAATCAATGACAGCCAGGAATCCCAGCCGCCCTTTTTGGTCTCCACAATGCAAACCATGCACAATGTATGGCCTATATGGATACATGTTGTATGCAACACGAATCCATCGTATGGTTTCCTTCGATATTCCCAAGACCGAACTAGCCTACCGTAATGAGGACGTTGGATTTTCATGGGTGTATAGCTAGCAGAACGTCCAGTTCGACGTCGAATGTACGGACACGACCCCCCTCCCGTATGTGATGAGGGGTTGAACTATCGACCCTGTACCTTGAAACCGTCTGTAAACTCTATGGAATGCCATATGGCTCGGCGGTCGTCGATGTGGATAACGTTGTCCATATTCTGCAGCAGCTCTGCGAGCATTCCTGTTTTGCGTAATGTACACCTCCAACATGTCACACTTTTCGTCCTGCGTATACTGGTCACGTGGCATGTTCCAAATGTATGGCTCTGACTAAACAAACCACTCTGAAGTTATACGTTTCACTACACTTTATTAAGCATAATTTGTATGTTATGACATAACCTCCATATGATAGCTGTTAGTTGGTTGTACACATTCACATGGCCGTATTTATTAGGCTACATATCAATGTAATCTAAAAAGGTATGCATTAGGTATTTTAATTTAATTCCTTTGTTAGCTGTATCGATATTTTTAAATACTATTGGATATACCTATTGTATTTAACCTAATTATTTCATATTGACACGTTTCGGCTTTTGTAGGCACATGATGTCTACGGAGGACGTCTAGTTGTTTATGGGTACATTGCGTGGAAACGAACAACCGTATCAAATAATGTCGAGAGGAAGAGCCCACCTCATTTTTATGTGCATTTCACAGAAGCCATAAAAAATATATCATCCCATTCGACATTCGCATGTTTGTGCGCGGTTTTCGTATTGCGCGTGCGCAGACACCAACGTAACATATCCCATCCTCCTTAATGAATTAAATAATCGAACTTATATTCTTACACATTTCATACTTAAACATCCCGTACGGTGATACACCGCTGTAACATAACTCGTGAGACACCCTGTATATATATATATATATATATATATATATATATATATATATATATATATATATATATATATATATATATATATATATATATATATATATATATATATATATATATATATATATATATATATATATATATATATATCAGAGGTGGGCGTTCCACGCAATTAAGTCCGCACTTGCCGGAATACAAAAATAAATTGCGGAATTTGCGATTCGATAATTTGAAAAGATTGCGGAATTGCAGTTAGCCGGAATGGCTATATCGCTCCGCAATTTCATTCCTCAATTCCGCAATTGGGGACTATAAAAAAATTGTGGAATCAGTGGAATGCCAAAATTTCCACTGAATTTTACACGTTGGCCAACTTTGTACCCTCTGGCAGCAACACCGAAAAATCGGTATTTTTTTGCATTCAGTATTTATTAAAGTTTTTGTAAATAAGTAATAATTAACAAAAACTGAAAGGCTTAAATGCATGAATAAAAGTTTGAAATCAACAATTTTTTATTCTTTTTCTTTTATACAAATTTTCTTAAGCTTAGGTTATAATGAATATAATTTATGAAACGTTGCCACCAAATTTCAGATAAAATGTATTGTACAGTAAACATAAATGATGAATAAAATAATATAACATTGGTACCCAACATCGAAAGTCTAAACAAATATATATATATATATATATATATATATATATATATATATATATATATATTACTACATACAAATAAGTATAAAAGCTTTTTTTACATTTCTAGATTTAAAAGCACTATATATATATATATCTTTCTATATATATATATATATATATATATATATCTTTTCTTTCAATATTTTTATATATATATATATATATATATATATATATATATATATATATATATATATATATATACTATATACTCTTTCTATATATATATATATATAATTTTCAAATTATTTTGAATATTTCCCCCAACGAGGAAGAACCTACTAGGGAAGTAATTATCCGGTTATCCGGCCGGATAACAATGATATCCGGCCGGATACCGGATAGTCAAAAACTTGGCCGGATAGGCCGGATACCGGATAGTTGCTGGATATCCGGCCCATCCCTAATATATATATATATATATATATATATATATGGATATAAAAAAAATATATATATATATATATATATATATATATATATATATATATATAACTATATATATACATAACTCTTTCTTTCAACTGCTATCTTTACATACCCTCATACTATATGCTCTTACTTATATATATATATATATATATATATATATATAGGGTTGGGATTAAAAAAAACGTGTTCGTTTTTTTAAAAAAACACGTTTTTTTTTAAAAAAAACCAAAGGCCAAAATTTTTTTTTTTTTTTTTAGGATTACTTATTTTTCATATATATATCAAGTCTTTTTAGGGTATTTAGCATTAAAATACAGTAAATACAATATGTTAAAAGAGGTATACAATATATAAAGTAGAGTTTAGTACTTAGTAAAGTCTTATTTGTGCTCTAGAGCATATAATTATTACATTTCACATGATCTGATTATTATTATTATTATTATTATTATTATTATTATTATTATTATTATTATTATTATTATTATTATTATATATATATATATATATATATATATATATATATATATATATATATATATATATATATATATATTATATATATATATATATATATAAAAATATTATATATATATACTTTATATATATATATATATATATATATATATATATAATATATATATATTAACAACAACATATATATATATATATATATAACTCTTTGCTCTTTCTTTATACTAACTGCTCTATAATATATATATATATATATATATATATATATATATATATATATACTATATATATATTTCTTTATCTACCTTTTTCTCCAAGACTGGTGGTAATGTGCGTAACAAGCATCGGAAAAGTAAAGCAGTAGAAGAGATATGACAAAGCCCAGCCTTGCCGCCCCCTCTGTACCATTAATTTGTGGGACTCGTCGCAGTCAGAAAAATCACCCTATAGCTTCACGGGACTGCGACGGACCCTCACTATGGTATATCGTCAGTGTAGGATTCATCCCTTGACCCAGGTGGGCCACAACCATACCCCCTCACAAAACTCCGCCATTCACTCTTATTATGCACCTTTATTCTCGCTTCTGCCAAGAAGCTCACATTCTGTCCTTCGTTCGTTTTAAACTCAAATCACTTTTCTTCGATCTCCCAGCCGGTCGGTTTTCAACACACTCACCACTATATCTGCTTAAAAACCGACTATCATTCATCCTTTCCACATGACCAAACCATCTCAACATACTTTCATTTATTCTCTCGTTTACCCCTTTCTTCACACCACACAACTCTCTAATATGTTCATTCCTCATTTATCAATTCTTCTCACCTAGCATGCCTAAGATTGTCCATCTGAACACATTGAACTTTAGATCTATACTTCTTATTCCAGACCATAGTCTCACTACTATACAATAACACAGGTAACAACATACCGTCATGTAAGACCCAGCTAAAGACTTAGTCCCTTTACATTCACCAACGATTTAATTGCACCAGCCCCCCCTCCCTACCATTCACAACTTTCCTACTAAACTCTACCATCCGTTCCTTCTCATCCAACATATACTCTAAATTTAAACTCAGACACTTGTTCCAGCTGCTCACCATCTAACATAACTTCACACTGAGGACTGTCCTCACTCACAACCATAACCTTACTCTTATCTACGTTTTTCAAACCCCTCTTTTTACACACCCTGCCAAATCTCTCTACCAATCCTCTCAAACTCTTCAGATTCGCCACACAAACCAAATCATCCGCATATAATAGGTAGGGCACCCTCCACTCATCTCCATCATTCTAACACCATTTCCTGTCACGCTCACCTTCAATTCTTTCATAACCCCATCCATATACAAATTGAATAACCAAGGAGACATAACACAACCCTGCCTCACTCCGCTATTAATACTAAACCAATCACTTTTGAAACCATTTATTCTTACACACGCCTCACTATCGTCATACATACTTTTGATTCCATTCAGAAGCCTACCACCAACACTATATATCACTAACACCTGCCATAGAGCTTCCTTATTAATCCTATCATACGCCTGTTGCAAATCCATAAAACCTAAATACAATTTATTCTTCCTCTCTCTCATTTTCTCTATCATTTGCTTTAATGTAAAGATTTGATCCACACATCCTCTACTACTCCTAAACGCACCTTGTTCTTCACCAATCAGTCCTTCAGTCACTCAGCGCACTCTTTCGACCAAAACACCAGCATATATCTTCCCTACAACACTCAATAAACTAAATACCCTATAATTTCTACAGTTCCCCTTATCTCCCTTACCCTTATATAAAGGTACTATTACTGCTCTCCTCCAATCCCTCGAAACTATACCCTCCATAAACGCTTTATTACACAACTTCAAGATCCAATCAATCACCATCTTGCCTCCGTTCTTGATCATTTCACCAGTAATTTCATCTATACCTGCAGATTTACCATTCTTCAACTTTCTCACTCTACCCATTTCCTCCTCTTTGCTAATAACCTCATCCCCAAAATACCTATTCCTTCTTGTACCATCAAACCCACACACAGTCATTATCACCTACAGATTTTCAAAGTGTTCTTTCCACACTCCACTCACATCCATTTCATCAGTTACAAAAACACCATCCCTATTCATTATTCTGAGCAGGTTCCCCTTATTCTCAACTTTCGTTCTTCCTTCCAGAAGAGCTTCCTATTCCCTTGTATGTCCCCATTCATCCTCCTTCCAAACTGTTCATTTACCTCTTCTTTTCTCTTACGTATGCATCTTTTAGCATTCCTTTTTCCTCCTTATATAATTCCAAACATCTTTCTTTTGAAACTTCATCATTTGCTTTTAGTACATTCAACCACGCTTCTTTTTTACTTTTAACCGCTTGCATCACCTCTTCATTTCACCACTCACTGTTATCATTCTTACTTCCTACTTTAGCACCCACATACTTCTTTTGCACTGCTAACAATTGCTTCCTTCATTTGCTTTCAGATTTATTCAGTTTCAACTTGTTCACATTCAACTGATTTACTTGCGAGCGTTCTTACATACTTATATCCCTTATTACCTTGTTCACTAAACTTCTCACTCTTAATTTACCCACTTCCTTCCGTATCACCTTCCTCTCCATCCCACTAACTTAATTTTACATAGAACAACATAATGATCCGATAATCCCATTCCTAAACCCCTCACTGATTTAACATCCAACACATACTTCAACATCTCCTTCTTCACCAACACAAAATCAATCATACTTTTCACTTCGATACCATCTCTACCTACACAACTCTAGTATACTTATGAATACTCTTGTTTTAAAGAAAGTATTACTTTCACACATACCTCCCCTTACATAAATCAATCACCTTCCTACCATTCTCATTTCTCCCGACAATTCCAAAACCACCTGTTATACCATCTTTTTTTTTTTTGATCCATTATATATATATATACGGTTTTTTTTCTTTTATATCTAACTATCTATATATATATATATATATATATATATATATATATATATATATATATATATATATATATATATATATATATATATATATATATATATATATATATATCTATATATATATATATAACAATAACTATAATAACTATATATATATATATATATATATATATATATATATATATATATATATATATATATACTATATATATATATATATATATATATATATATATATATATATATATATATATATATATATATATAAAATCCGTATTAATAGTCAATATTTAGGCGTAGAAGGGGTATTGGTACTACTGTATAATTTAAAACATCTTTAATATACATAAAAAAGAGGTAATTTAAAAAAAAACAAAAAAAAACAATTTGATAAAAAAAAATGTTTTTAAAATAAAAAAAAAACAAATTAAAAAAAAATAGTTTTTCACAACCTATATATATATATATATATATATATATATATATAACTATATATAATATATATATATATTTATATGTAATAATAAATAGATATATATATATATATATATATATATATATATATATATATATAATATATATATATATATATATATATATATATATATAAAGATATATATATATATATATATATATATATATATATATATATATATATATATATATATATATTTATTTATTTATAAATAATAAATAAAATATATATATATATATTATATATATATATATATATATATATATATATATATATATATATATATAACTACTATATATAATATATATATATATATATATATATATATATATATATATATATATATATATATATATATATATTGGTGTTTTTCATGCAATAAAGTAAAA
Source organism: Trachelipus rathkii (assembly GCA_015478945.1). NCBI lineage: Eukaryota > Metazoa > Arthropoda > Malacostraca > Isopoda > Trachelipodidae > Trachelipus > Trachelipus rathkii. The sequence continues at coordinate 20,621 of JABUQX010094729.1, read as the reverse complement.
AATATCATTTATCAATATTACGATTTTAGAGAGAATTGAATCTTTTAACTTTTAATTGCAATTAGAAATTATTAATAAATTATAATAAAAAAATAAATAAAATTAAAAGATCAGTCGTCTCTTCAGTGTACATGTGTGCGTTTGTTTGTGTGTGTAGTTGTGCGTACATGTGTTTGTGTGTATGGACACAACAAATCGACACACAAAAACTAACCAAAAAAAATAAAATAATAATTAAATAAATGAAGCCATAACTTTTTATCACGGTACCTTTTTCAGTCTGTGAGTAATAAAATATTAGGATTTAATCACTGAAAAAATAAATTTTACGCTAAAACAAAGGACAGCCTTGAAAACCACGACCTTTTCTTTTGCTTGTTTACTCTTGACCAACATAAACCTTATAGAACTTATTTCTTTTCTATATTACAAGCACAAATTCACATATACACCTAACAGCACCTACACACAACTTCATATAAAATTGCGAATTTATATAATGCACAGAAGATAGGTTTTACAGACAAACCTACACGCACAAACACACACACACACCTACACCTACCTACACACACTCACCTACACACGCACACACATGCATTTTTATCTTTCTTATCAACTTGTAATCATAATAACGGTAGAGTGATTGATTGACTCGACTCAAGTATTTGAAGGATTTCGATCCCTCTTTTCAGATTCTAGGAACAAATTTCCCCTTCCTCGAATAAGACAATGGCCGTGAAGAGCAGTACTGCGGAGCCAGGCACCAACTTTGTATTTTTTTGGATGGTGGGACCGGAGCAAAGAACAATTATTTTTATTATAAAATAAGGGAAGCCGTATCCGGAGATGGACATTTTAAAATAGTGTAGCCAGAGCCGGAAAGTTTTTAAATTGTTAATTCGGAGGCAAAGTAGAGTATCTTGAAATAGTTGAGCCGGAGCCGGAGCCAGAGCCGGATTCGGAGTTGGCAAAAACATTTACTGGCTCTGCAGCTCTGCCATGAAGTGCGAACTTTTTAATATATATATATATATATATATATATATATATATATATATATATATATATATATATATATATATATATATATATATATATATATATATTATGTAATAATATGTATATAATAATAATATATAATATATATACCCAAATAATATATATATATATATATATAATATATATATATAATAATATATAATAATATAATATATATATATTATATATATATAATATAATAATATATGTAATAATAATATATATATATGTATATAAGTGAGAGAGTTTTTAGAGAGAGAGAGAGAGACCAAAATAAGGATGAAAAAAAAAATAATTGCAAGTACTGCCTTCTTTAAATATTATCTTTTATTATATTTTTTTATTATTTGTCTGCGATTTCCATTAACGAAACACATTCAAGGTAATATAAATTATAATAATCAAAAACTTATTATTATTCAAATCATTATTATATATTCAATTGTAATAATTCAGTATCACTATTACTATTTCTGCGGAAATGCAAATCGGATTTGAAATTAAAAAGCAAATATTTTCACTATATTTGTAATGTCTGAATTAAATGTAAAACACTATTCCCTTTGTAATATTTTTTCTAGAAATCGTTATATATATATATATATATATATATATATATATATATATATATATATATATATATATATATATATATATATATATATATATATATATATATATTATATATATATATAGATATATATGTCAATCAAGCAGCTATTTAACGGAAATTAGTTCTAATTTCAGGCAGAAGAAAATATAGTTAATTTGCTAGATAATAAAAAGAGCACACAGAAAAAAATTATATCAAGTTGACATAAAATTTTCCATCAACCCCGGTTCCTCTCAGGAGTGAAAATTTTACGTCATTGTGATTGAAACATCAATGATATAATTTTTTACATCATCAATATATAATATTTTATTTCTTTCCAACATACTGATATATTTAAAAAACAAAAGAAAATAAAATTATATATATATATATATATATATATATATATATATATATATATATATATATATATATATATATATATATATATATATATATATATATATATATAGCATAATATAACTATATATATATATATACTCTTTCTTATATATATATATATATACTCTCTTAATAGCCATATATATATATATATATAACGATTGAGTATAATTATGGTACCAATATCTAACGTCTACACATTTTTTTTTTTACAGTTTTTCGTGAGTTGATTTTTAAAGAAGGTGGTCTTTGCTATTGTCGCTTTACAAGTTAATTATTTCTGTCATTAATTATTAATTATTAAATAAAATAATATTAAGTGATTTAATTGATTAGTATTAAGCGGAAAGAGTTTTTAATTTTTTTTTCTTACAGAAACATTTCAAAAACGTTGTTAATATTCCTTAAACATTTAATGGATGGCAGTTCACATATTCTTATTTGAATGTTGAATATATTAATAAAATGAAAAACAGTCTTCTTCATATAATGAAGTCTAATAATGAATATTCTGAAGGACATGAGCAAGTAAAGGAAACAGATAAAGATAGTAATATAGATTCCTTTGAGAATGCTTTATTATTAATATCTAGAATTCATCAAATACTTCAGTTGGCAATGTAAATTATTGTAATAGGAACGGGAATCGCAATTGTATGATTCAAAGCGGTTGGAAACAGAACCCACCAGATTTGGAACCGAATTATCTTGCTGGCGATTCCGCAGCTCTGGTATAAATAACTGGTATTAAATGGTTATCAGTTAGTCATGATGTTTTTATTTCTTTTATTATTTATTAATGTTGAGCAGGGAAATTTTTTTTTACAAACGTAAGATCTCCGAAACATTAACATGATTCTTAATACTAAATCTTTAGGTTTGGATAATCTTTTTAAAAAAAATTTCAAGAATTGAACTACTAGTACCAAGCTGCATAACTGATCCATTAAACCAGTTATTTATACAGGAAAATTATTTATATGAAACCAAACTATTTCAAGGCTTTTTAGTAAACAAATTAGCTCTTAAGTCTAAATAATAATAAATAAAACAAAATGAATACCAAACAGTAAAATAATATACTATTTGGTAAAAAAGGAAAATTATTAAAAAAAAAAGTTTTTAACAAAAACATGGTGTCCAAAGAAAAACTTTTAAAAACTGTCGAATATATAATATATTAATATGTTATTGATATATATTATATAGATATATTATATTATTATAAAATTTATATGAAATATATTATAATATAAAATATTATATATATATATCTTATATTTTATATATATTAATTTATTTATATATATTTATATATATTACTATATCTATATTATTATATATATATATATATACGTATATAATATATATATATATATTATAATATATATATATATATATATATATATAAAAATATATTATATATATATATATATATATATATATAATTGCAAAAACAAACGTTTTTATCGTGTATATATATAAAAATATATATTTTTTTCAAGTTTTTTACAGTTTTAATTTTTTTTACAAGTTTTATAGATAGTGTTTTCTGACTTATTTCTAATACGATTCATTGTTCATCTTTTATATTCAGTTTCGAATGTGGTTTAACCCGGCCTGTGTTTTCATTTGGTTATGATTCGTCGTGTCCCGGATGATTTTTTTTCTTTTTAATCTCAGAGTGTTTATTTTTTTTTTTTTTATGTCAAGGTTGGAAGTGAGGATAAGCTTTTTCCTATAAATTGAATTTAATTATAAGCAAATTTTATAAATGAGGAGTCCTACCATGACGTTCTTCACGTGTTTCTCTCATCAAATTCTGACAAGAAATACTTTTAAAAATAATATACTATTAAATATTATATATATATATATATATATATATTATTATATATATATATTTATATATATATATATGTATATATATATATAATATTATATATATACTATAATATATATAATATAGTAATAATATTTATATATATATATACTATATATATTATTAATATATATATATTTATATTTTATATTATATATATAGATTTATATATAATATATTATTATAGTATTTATATATATATAATATTATATTATATATTTAACACCACCGCTCACGAGAAGAGCCCTATATATATTATATATATAATATAATATATATATATATAAATATATTATATATTTATATTTCTATATAATATATATATATTATATATATTAATATTGATAATATATATATAATATAATTTATATTATTATATATATATATATATATATTATATTATATTATATCTATATTATTATATATTATAATATATTGTGTGAGGTAATCAGTATTCGGTTACCTGCTATCGATTTATTTTTATCTGTACTTTGAATCGGTAAATATTTTTAGTATGGTAATTGGAATTGACAAATTCTGTAGTTATCGTATTCAGTAAAAAAAAAAACGATACCAAGATTAATAATATGACATTTAGTATCGAATGTCGTTTAAATTTTAAGTAGCTCCTCCTAATTAAATATTATAATACTATATATATATAATGATATCTATATATATAGTATATAATATATATTATAATATATATATATATTATATATATTATATTTATATATATATAATATAATATATATATATCTATAATATTTATTATATATAATATATAGATATTATAATATATATATATATAATATATTCTATAGTATTATAATATATATATATAATATAATTTTATATATATTGGAAAAGGTTAAGCCCTTTTAGCCTACACGGGAGGTGATTGGTTGATTGGAGTCGGAATTTCTAATAAAAGTAGTCAATTCCATTCCCCAATGAAGATAGAACAATTTTCTATATTTACATTCAGCCAATTATATATATTATATATATATATATACTATAGTATATTATATATACTATATATATATATATATATATAATATATATATATAATATATATATATCATATTATAATATATATACTCATATAATATAATATATATAGGTCATTATAATTAACCCCTAATTTTTTAAGGTTGGTAGTAATATCATAATATTGTTGTAAACAGATCTTTAAATAGTTTAAATCTAGCAAAATATTTTAAATCTCGAAAGCACTTATGGTTCGCGAAAAGGAAAAGTTATACACGAAGAAAAGACCATCATATTAGTTTTTGAGCTTAGCGCATATTATTTAATTAATTGCATTTATTTATACTTTTTATTATATTTCTTTTACTGCTTGCTCGATATTGTTTAAATAATAATATAATAATAATAATAATAATAATATATAATAATATATAATAATAATAATAATATAATATATAAAATAATATATTATTTAATTAATTATATTAAATATAATTTAATTTAAGGCCAGCCTCTAGAAGTGCCACAATCCATATCTCAAAGCTACAGGGAGAAGGAATACATTGTTGGAATCCGCAACATTTTAGTGCGGGAAAAAAAAAAAAAAAAGGCTATTTTTTTTGGGGGTCGAGATATAACGATAATATAATATATATATATAACTATTATTTGTAAAGTATTACACGGCAAGTAGGGGCTCGAGCCGACGGGGACAGAGGGGGGTACGTTTCCATACCCGTAGGGGAGGGGCGGGACCCCGCGACACCCAAATACAAAGAGCGGGGGTTCCGAGACCCCTCCGGAGGGGGGAATTAGGTCCTACCCGTAGTTCCCGGAAAGCCGAGAGACCCCGACTGCATCGGTGCGGTATACCTGGGGTATTCTTTAGCTCTCAACAGACTAGAATAAGATTCTAATAGAAGTATATACTTTAACTTGGTAGATGACGTATAAAAAAGGTCTTAGCATAATTTGCTCCCATACTCCATCACACTCTTCGCGTTGCTTGGATATACTCTCTCGTATTATTCATTACATTTTCTGCAAATCTAATCTTACCAGGATTCCAAAAGATTGTTCTCTCTCCTCCGTAGCTATTTGTAGTTTTTTTTTTTTCTTTTTTCCCGCACTAATTTTAACGCTTCAGCATGATTCTTCCCGGTAGATGTTGTAGTATTTTAAATATGGATTATGGCTCTTTAAAAAAAAAATATTTTCGACAAAAGGAGCTCATACACAAACATTGAACGTACTTGCGAAACAATAGTGTTAATTTATTTTCATACATAATTAATTTGAACATAATACTAGTAACACTGATATTAGGACTTTTGTTTAATTTCTTAACATTAAATTCTTTATATTTAAATGTTTTAATTCATGAAATTTAATATTTATACTTTTTAAACTTCACGGACAGATAAAAATAAAATAAGTTAATTTGAATTTTAATAGAAAAAAAAGCCCTAAAGGCTTTTGTGCATAATAGAATACGCAATACAAACTTTACATCTACTCTTTTTTATTGTGAGTTAGGCCGAAATCAAAGTACTGTCATACACGTTTTATGATAATAAGTTAAGCGTAGCGTCGATATACGCGTGTTTCTAGACGGTATACATCTCGTATATATAACGAAAGTCATCGCGGCCTCCTCGGCCTCGGCAACTATAATAAAGTTAACGAGTGCATCTGCGACTCGGCTATAGTTAGTGATCCTATCTCGAGTTTACCTTACGTCTGATCTCAATTGACTTCCACTCTCAATCTCTCACTACCTAGTCTAGTTCCGCTCGACACCTTGGGTTTTAATACTACTAATAGAGCTGGTAGTGATAGTCCTATATGGACGTGCCTCAGATATATGTTATAGCGGTGACTCTCTCATAATAATAATATAAATGACTAGTGCGTTTCTTCTTTACTAGTCGCTTTATTCTCTCTCTATTATATATAGAGATATATGCTCTCGCCCGGACTTCTCGCATTTTTATATATACACGCGTCGCGGTGATATAATTGAAATATTTCGGCCGACCGGATTATAATCTACTTCTGAGAAAATTTGTGCGAGGATTATTTTATAACATAGTCACTTTAAACAAATTAATAGTTAGCCTTGTGTAGCATTATTACACAGTTTATGTACATGTAACCTACAGTATTGATTTAAATTAAGTTTACTCAAATACCTCAGAATATAGATTTTGAATTCTCTTTAATTAATTTAATTTCAAATTAGTATATATTTTGCAGTGGATTACACAGTCCGATTTTCAATGAGTAGTTAAGAAAGATAAATGATTTCGTTTGAATATTTTAGTGTGTCCAGTAACTCTGTAGTAAATGACATCTACCGGGCATTAGATAACTTCTTGAATATTGATCTCATTTACTGTATAAAGTTTGAACATTCTCTTACAAAATATTTTCCATAGGAATAAAGATTATTTGGCTATTGCACAATGGAGCATATCTTATATATCGTCACTCGCTCGCTTTCGTGTGCAGCTGTATTTGTGAAGGTTCCTGTTACTCATTAGCATGAATATATAGCAGAATTCATTTACTACTTTCTGATGAATTGCCGTGATATTATGGGTCACTTTGAAATAACCAATAGTTTATAGAAATATATATAGGGGAGATTTTTGTCCTCAGATCAGTTTGGTTTCCACAGAGTATTGGCTATTTTCCCCACGTATTTTTTGGATGAGTAATATCCATAGAAGGTAACATAGAACCGCTCTTAGCAATGTTCCCATGGTTCTGATGAAAACTGAATTACATGCCATGACTCTTCCGTTGGTTTCCTACAAAATTGAACTTCCAGATATTGCTCTTCCGGTGATGAATATGTGTCATAATGTTTTATTTGTAAACCTTGGGATTGTAGTGGCTAAATGATTTATTTATTCGAACCTTAAGAAGGAAAAATTGTGAGCATAAAGCGTTAATATTATTACACTCTTTTAAGTATCTGCCCTGTGCATAAAATGTTACACCCTATACTATTATGATGTATGGAACTCATTTAATAACTATAGAAATTGCTAATTTCTCTTCTTAGACTAGAATAGAACGATATCTTCCTTAAAACAAAATTTTGTGAGGTTACTGCATAAGTTGTAAAGCTATATAATTAACATTTTAATTCGCCTCCGAATTTCAAATTATATAAAATGTTTACCCAAATAAGCTACGTGGATCTAGAGACTCGTTCTCTCTATAATGGTTGAAATAATACTCCATATATATATATGTATCCTTAACACATCCAATTTTCTACTTTTATTCCAGCCGCTCGAATTAACGAAAAAAAAATCAAGACTTTCAGTACTTTCTGATAAAGAGCATCTTATCACTTCTTCATATAAACTTGATATAATATCATTGGACAATATATATATTCAGTTATATGATTAAATTATTTTTATAATATTAAATGTTTTAGATATCTCACTTATGAGATAAAAATGATATCTTATATACATTATTTTTTTAATTATATTTAATAATAAATCTTCTTAATGTTCTTAATTATAAATTTTTTTTTTAGAAATTATTTTTAAAATTTCAATTTATTTTGTCTCTTTATATATTAACATAATCAAAGTTGAGAATATTATCTCTATATAGCTTAGTCTACATATAATATACTATCGTATAAATTTTCTAACTGATAAATATAACTATAAACTGTAATAAATAATATTTATATACGTAACTATCCGTGTTGTTTATGCTTAATATATAAAACAAATAATATAATGTGTTGTTTTACACAATTTTCTTTTAAAGTATGATTTATCTAATTCTCAATCGTTTATTCTCAATACTTATTTCATTCTGTTTGGCATTCTTTTGTTAGTGCTGTTTCTCTAGATTTTCTCAATTAAACACCTGATTGGTATTAATTAGTGATGCCTATTTAATAACTTGTTATATATTCTCTCATATATTTAAAATATAATATATAATAATATGTAGTATAAATACTTATTAAATCATATCTCGCTTTTATATTGTCTCAGTTATAATTACTAACACATTTATAAATAATAATATATAATAATACTCGATATAAACTATATATCATTATAGTATAGCTCACTGAAAAGTTATTCGCTATGTGAATATAATGCAGATAATGTTAGATATAATTATATAAAAAAAAAAGACAATAATATATTTAAGTTGATAAAATACCTGATATACGATGCTCTAATATTTAAAACTGTGGTGACAAAACAACTAGCTACTGTTTAACTCGATATATATAGACCTCTTTACTTATTTAGGATTATGTGTAGTTAGGTCTACAGAGAAAATTATTTCTCCGCTGTGAGGTAATCTTCAATTATTCGACACCTATTATTATGAATAGAGACGTACTTCACTATTTATTGGCCTTAAATGACATTCAATCTTGGGGTGCGCGTCTTAGTCTCGCATAGTTTATTCTTGTTGGTCTTTACTACCAAATTTGGTCTGTATTCGCTAACCTCTGTTTTATCTCTCTTCTCACTCTCTGGTTTGGCAACCCTAATATATATCTCGCACTCACTTTGTTCTCGCAGAACATACTCTCCTAATATTTCTCGCTAACCTTTCCGAGTAAGGGTGTTTGTCGACCAAAAACGCGAGAGTTTCTACAGCAACTCGCTATCGACATAATGAGTGCTCTCACCTAAATTTATTCACTCTTTCACATATCACTATTTGTGGACTACAGTGGGTATCAATTTTGGTGATATGAACCTCAGACTCACTTAACTCTCTCAGTCAGTGCACGAAACAGTCTCACTCTTGGTTGTCAGTACTATTGAGGTGACAAGATCTATTATATTGTAAACGACACCTTAATATAATAAGACCGCTATTGGCGCTTAATACAATGGTGAAATGTGGCCACTCACTTTTATTAGTCTCTCGGCACTTACCTTTTGTACATTCGACCATGTTGATGTTAGATATTTGGGCCTAGCTCTCTATTTGGTTATGTTTAGGTGATCTTTTGCATTCGTTATTATTTTTCTTTGGATATCGTTGATCTTTACATTGTTTGATCCATATACTTTAAATAGGCCTTAGTCATTGCATTATATATATATATATATATTTATACATGTAGCAATGTGCTCCACGTAATTCTGTGTACTACTCACTTTATGAGGGTTTAGGCCGTTTTTTGATATCTTTACTTGTTTGTACTCATGATATTTCGGCTTGACCTTGCCACTTAATACCATGGGTCAATTTAATATGAGCCCACGGTTATAAAGTATTTTGTTCTTCTATTAGGGCTTAGCCTTATTTGAATGTCTATTAACTTGTTTGACCATGATATTCAGTACCCTTTGAGCCTTTGCACATATATCATATTTAAGGTCAATTTAGCACGCTAATTATTTGGCACCGTGTAGCTATACCACTCACATCACATTATTTCGTTCTATTATATACTAACTTGAACGTATGTATCTAGTGATTGTTCTATTAGTGTTCTCATGATTATTCGTATGAGTGACTGAAGGGTTGAGTGCCAGGATGTAGTGCTCAATAATGTATGAGTGCTCAATTGAGATTGCATGTAATTGCCATATTGTATGAGTTGTCTCACATAATGTAAGTATGCCAAGTGGAGTAGCCTAATGAGTGCCAAGTGAGTGCCACATATTGTCAACTGTAAGTGCCAGTTATTTTTTCAAGCCTTTTCTAGCCTCCCCCTGAGCCTAGAAATAGCCCTAATATGGGTGGTCTATCCTAGGTTATATAGGTATGAGAATTCGATTGGGTGTAATATTAAATTCAAGTTGTAGCGTGCTTTCCTATACGTATGAGTTTAGTCTTTTATTATCTAAACATCTATATACACATATTAATGTCACTTAATACCAAATATACACTACTGAACACTTTATACACACATGTCACATGACACCTTACACACACTAGGGACACTTAGTTATAAGCTCAATACTTTACATTCGTTAACATAGACTATACACTTTATACTCACTCAACATTAATAATTTTATGACGCTACATAATTTGATGCCTAATTAACTATATTTGATTCACTTACTAGTCACATTAATGCTCAAGTATATTTGTATAGCCTCAACTTTAGGTTTCTTTGATGACTCATCTTTTGTGACGTCATCTTTGATACCATATATATTGATGATGATTCATCTTTGATGAAATTATCTTTTGAGAGTGATATCCTCTAACCCTACTATCTAAGAGCAGCTTGAACATGTTGATAATTGAAGAATTTAAATTTGTTCTTTCTCTTTTATTGTGTTTCTTTTTTTAAGATTTTTATTTATTTTTTCATATGTATCTCACGAATATTCTTCGCGAGTGTGAGCCCTTGACTAAGTCTGTCAGAGACTACGCTCAAAAAACCGCCAGGTCGTTTAAATCACACAAAAAAGTTATTACATTTCAATAATATCGTACATTTTTATACATCGTACGTTCTGGCAGCACCCGGGACCAGAGCGACCGTCTCAGCGCCCTATCTGTCTCCGTGTGATAGTCGCTACCTCATGCCGCGTTCTCCACCCCGATAGCCAAGGCAGGAACTCGCTAGTAGTTGAGTGCATTTAGCGCAGCTGATCGCACTGTAAAAAAGTTAGGTCGAATAATATAGTATTGCTTATATCAAGTTCAGCTTCCCATATTTGTGATTGTCTAGGTATATGATTAAACCTATTTCAAGAATGTCATTTTGTTCCATCACAGATTTCCAGTCATATTAGGTTCATTTCCAATGTTTAGTTTCTTTAATTACCTTTATCTTGTGCCAATATCTAGTTCGTGGTTATGAATTTTATATTTGAAAAAAACATGTTCTCTTTACGGAGATCTATAACACTGATGACATGCTTTCTTTCAAAAAAACAGAGATAAATAGTTTTATTATTACCAGAATACATATATACTCTTTTTAACTGCAAATAATATGTGTATATTCTTTATCATCTAATACTTTTTTAGCACTAACATTATAGACCTATTTTTTTATCATTTTTAAAAAATGAATTAGACGTGGTTAGATAGAATAGAATTAATATAACCTTAAGAGTCGGTATTGTTTTAAATATATATTTAATAATATTTACGTAATTCTCAGTTCAGTTTCAACTCTTCGTTTTTTCTTTTTCCGGATGCTTAAATCGAAATATTTTTTTATTCATAAAAAAGATATAAGAAAATAAAGTTAATAATATAATACAAATTAAACTACTTTATAGTGCCCACAATTAGAAATCAAGCTGTCAATAAATACCATATAGAGGTGTTAACCATAACTCACAACTAATGAGGATTAGTATGCTTTATTTATTACTTGATTTTAACTGCTCTATATATTTAACTCATGTTTTTTAACTATATTGTATACATATGTTTACTGCTTTATACTAACATATTTATCTAATCATATTACATAACTTATAATAGCAGTAAATCAGTGTATAAATTCAAATAGAGTGTTAATACCTAACACTATATAGGGATATAGTATATGCTTTTAGTTATTACTGTCATTACTCAGCTTTATAACTTTAGCTTTTTAACTGCTATTAAACTCTCAACTGCTTTACTGCTTTAACTCACTCATAATACATTACATAACTTAAAGCTTGTAAATAATTCTTAATCAATAGAGTTTACTCACTACTAACCTAAGATTAGATTATTAGCTTTTTTTATTTTACTGCTTTCATGCTTTACTTTCGACGTTTACTGCTTTATAACTATTACTGCTTTATCTTTAACTTTTATGCTATTATGCTTTTAATATTTCTGCTTTACTGTTTAATTTCTGCTTTACTGCTTTAACTATGTTTACTGCTTTAAACTCATATGTTTTTACTGTTTTAACTATATATTTATATAACTAATTACTACCTCTAAAGCTATTATATATTAATCAGTAAATTCAATAGAGGTGTGTTGATATCACTATCAACCAAGGAGGGATATTATGTGTATGCTTTTATATGTTTATAACTGCTCTCATTTACTGCTATTTATTAACTCATGTATTTTAACTGCTCTATTTATCATATAAAATCATCACTATGTATTTTGACTTTTTAACTCATATTGATTTATTATACCTAATGTACTTACTTATATGGTTTTACTGCTTTAACTCATATATTTTATTATAACATTATGTTTTTTATTATTTTGTGATTATTAATACTTATTTATATATTATTTATTTTTATATTTATTATTATTATACTTAGTGTTATTACTTCATGCCTATTGTTATCACACACCACACACCACACACAACACACACACACCACAACACACACACACACACACACACACACACTACACACACACACACACAACACACACACTTACACTTATTACACACATTCACTATGGCTATGAACAACCATTCACTTATGTCAACTATATCAATTGACCCATAGACATGTTACATTTATATATACACTTATATTAACACACGCGTGTCTAAACACTCACACACTACACACACTACTATCCCACACATACACACTACACACATACTACCACACCATATCTTACTATAACTTTATATCATTCTCTTTTTTGCTCGTCGCAGAATATAGTATTGGAGTGCGAAATTAGTGAAGAAGTTGTACTATAGGAGCTGTGTGTTGTTTGATTCCTCGCCGGATATCCTAGTTAGTAATAACCTTAGAGGCACCTGTCCCTCCAAGAGTAAATAGGGGACGATGCCCATTGAGTACAAACTTTATTTTAATAATAATTATATATTGTAGATGTGTGATGTGTGTGTGTGTTGTGTGTGTAAGAACTATATTCACATTTTATTAACTAGGTTAATGCACAGATTAAGTATGTAAATGTATATACAATGGTTAATAGGTATCGTACATTGGTATCGTATATGGACAATGGTTAATGCATTGATGTCGATGATGCTTAGCAATATAGGAAAAGTTACAAGTAAAATTGATATTAAATGCTAAAGTTTAGTTGTGTTAATGAGGATTTTATTTCCCGAAAAATTAATCATCATCTTACGAAAGGCATCATTATCTTAGTATGTCACCATCGAGGGCACAAGGGTTGTTAATTTTCTGAATGGTTTGCCGCAGGAGGTTGCTGAGTGACTTACTTGCAACATTTAAAAAAGGATTGGATATATGAATGATTTGGGCGTCATATAGTATATTTTGTCTAAGCCAAGTTGGCGGGTTTATAGTTAATTATTAATGTAAAACTGCATATGTTGCATGTATGTCAAACTTATTAAAGCTTGAGGTGTGATTAGCATGTACCATTGCTATAGATTATTGCTTTTGGTAGTAACCTAGTTGGGGTATACTATGTTAGATATTGACAAGCCCTAGGATGGTGTGTGGGTTTTCCATGAACATGTTGGATGATTGGGTCAATTTTCTCTAGTTTATTGGGACAGTCTCAATAGGCCCATGTGGCTTCTTATTGTCTCTATATTTTCAATGTTCAATGTTTCAAAGTCGTAATAGCATGTGATGTACTGGATAGGCGCTGCAAGAGCTTATTGATTATTCATCTGTATACTATAAAATAAATATTTAGCTTGATTTACACGTTTGTTCACAACCAAAATTCAAAACAGTGATTAGTAGACTAGATAACTGCAAATAATTATCAAGATTTTATCTTAATTAAATGTGAGTTTTATTTCCATTCGAATAGAAGACAGACGATATATGACTTTTGAAGCTAATGGTAAATTATTCCAGTTCTCGATTCTTTCTTTTGGGTTGACAAAGACGTTGTAGTCCTGCAAAGGATCTTAAATAATATTGCTGCTAAGGAGCAATTACAAGACATTTTTCCAGTTTTCCATATCTAGATAACATCGCTGGATGTTTGTGCAGAAATAAAAGAGGAATATAACATAATAGAAGCATGTAAAGAATGTAGAGAACTTTCAGTGAAGCAAAATGTTTCATTAGTTAAATCTATAAATGATTATCAAAAATGTCCAGTACGAACAAATCAAATCGGACTCTAAACGTATCGAACCACCTCAAGGCTAAACTTAAACCTGATACAACTTTAATGTATGTCTGCAGCGTATTCTTGGAATGTTTCCTTACTATACAAAGTGGATAACTAGACTTTTGATCAGATATAAGCTTTGTATAAACTAAATAATATCATTTGAGTGGATGAAGCTACCATGACATTTAATCGTATAAAGCCACTCAGCTATTAGATATATTGAGTAACAAATCTCTATTAAAAAAAAAAATAAAAAAATAAAAATTGCAGCATGAATAGGATAAAATATTAATTTTTGAAATGAAGTCTGAATTAATTAAATAAATGAGTTCTCCTTACCTACAGTTTTTTTTTCAAAGAATTTATTGTACTTCGAGGTTTTGAATATCTGTTACCTATATTATAGAAACTCTTATATACTTCCACATATATAGGCCTATTTCATCTATTTTATTCAATCTTTTAACATTTAGATTTATGTTTTAACACAATGTTTTTAGTGGATTTTTCACTTCAATATTTTTTACTTTAATCATTTGAAAATCACTAGTAAAATTTCCTCGTTCCTCACTGTAAAAATCGAGTTCAACCTATTCACGTGTACAAAGTCAAAAGGTTAAGTTATAATCATTATTCAGAGTCAGGTAAACTTCCTTTTTCATTTTCATTACTTTGTTCAATCTTTCTCTATTCTTTTACATCAAATAATCAATTTACCTTCCTAATTTAATCAAAATTTATTTTGATTTAAGTACAAGCTACAAACTACAGGCAGAGTTACTTATTTCAGCTAATCGAAGAGCAAACATCTTCGATAACAAACCAAAAGGCAAGACCCATACAGATTACAATTTTTCACTAATTTTTAAGTTATATATATATATATATATATATATATATATATATATATAAGCGTATGATATATATATATATATATAAGAATTACACATAAAAATATAATATATATATATATATATATATTATATATATATATATATATATATTATATATATATATATATATATATATATATATATAATCGTAACTACTTTGAAATATAGTTATTTACTAACTACATTACCTACATAAATTTGTAGTTAACTACTAAATAAGCTACTTTTTTTAAAAGAATGGTTGTTAGTTACTAATTACTAACTACAATTATTTTTAATTGTAGTTAACTACTTTATATATTTTTGTAAAGTTTTTGTCATTTATGGACATAAGTAAACAATTATTAAACACAGATTTGATTCAATATAATTCAACATGAACTTGCATCACTAAGTAAACTCATTGAAAGTATACAAAGTATATTCATTCATTAGTGAGCCTACAGGTTCAGTCAGGCGCGCATGAAAACTGCCGGACCCAACCGGGAACAGTTGGTGGAGCAGATTTAGAAAAAACGGAGCAGCGTCAACAAGATGACAAGCAAGAACAAGACAAAGTGAACTGCTAAATATCATATGCAAGTCTCAAGGCAGCTAAACTAAGTGTGTAACAACTAAATGAATTAGAAGAGTCAGACAAAACACAAGATGACAAACAAGAACAAGACAAAATGAACTGCTAAATATCATATGTAAGTCGCAAGGCAGCTAAGAGAGGAGAACAACTAAATGAATTAGAAGAGTCAGCATATTGGCGCGCACCAGGCCAAGACTGCAGGGGAAATATTCGACGGCGTAAAAGCTAAAATGATAATTCAGAGGCATTCAACAAGGATGTGATAGACAGATTGTGGGGTTCTATCGCGGCAGACCTGATAAAGGAGGAGGTCCTTGGGACATAAGATGACCATATGTGAGTTTTGACTGGCCAGTAAGTAAACAAGTTTGGAAAACTTTCCGCGAATGAAGAATGAACGCGACTATGGGCGGATTGCCAATCACAATATATATATATATATATATATATATATATATATATATATATATATATATATATATATATATATATATATATATATATATATATATATATATAAGTATATATATATATATTAATATATATTATCTATATGTTAAGGGCAGGTTTCTGCTACCTTACTATTAATAACTAGTATACTTAATATATGCATCCGTACATTAAATTTTAATTATTATTTCATTGTATAAGGGAAATATTTAACGATTCTTTTGTGAGGGCACTTCAAATGTAATGGGCAGCTGCGGAAACGTACGTCCAAACGGAGTGCCGAGAGTAGGGGAATTTCGGATTTTGAAGGCAGTTAGCGTCTCATACCATAAGAAGAGAGATGCGTTGTTTAGACTTCAAGTTACAAGAAGAGAAGTCGCATTAAGCTTCGGCTCGTTAAAAGACCGGAGAGTTGTGTTTTGATTATAGAAATTATAGTGTTAACCCTCACTATCTTATCAATTACTGTGAACTGGCCTATTGTGTTAGCTAATGAATTAATTGCATTTAAATTGTTCTTAACATTGATACCATTAGTTACTATTCGATTTACTTAATTTTAAAAATAAAGATAAGAAGTAATTATTCCTTTTCCACTGTATTAACTCTTCAAGGGTTGATACAAAGAAATGGTAACCCTTTCAGAGTGACATTGAACTCCCATACCTAACTGATCTGAAGAGTGTCAAACAGTGAATTAATTCAAACAGTGCCTAATTAGAGACAGTGAAGTGAAAAAAAAGTGCCAATTCAAAACACAAACACACACAAAAAACAAAACAAAAAAAACAACAAAAAAAAAACACAGTTCAAATTCCCCGAAAAAACAGTGAAATAAGAAACCCTATCGCAATAGGCTTAAAAACTTTCCCCTAAACAAAAAAAGAAAAAAACCGTTAAAGATTGCCCAACTTTAAAAAAAGAAGCAACCCAAATTTGAAACAAAAAACGAGATGACTCCTACAACTTGGCCTGAAATCTCAACGGTTCAAACCGCACTTCACATTCTCAGAATTTCTCCAGAATGGGGGAACAAGGAAGGCAGACAACTTTTCTCAAAATGGACAAGGAGAATCTTCAACGCACCAAAGAAATAGACCGCTTGATAGCTATACAGAAAAAAACCACGGAAGAAATGATTTCTCTAATTGGAACAATCACAGACCTAATGAAAACAATATGCGAGACTTCAAGAAATTCTTCAATCAACATTGACAATCAAAATTCGATACAGGGAAACGTGGAGTACCCCCTCTAACTCGATCGACAAGCCAAGGGGGAATAAATACGTGGCGGAAAAATTTTAATAATAGAGGTAAATTTTTTAGTAGAAATGGCTTTTACAATAATCATTATAATAATAGTCACAATAATAACTGTAATAGTAGAATATGGGTTTATAATAATAATCACAATAATTTTAGTAGAAATGGTTTTTACAATAATCATTATAATGATAGTCATAATAATAACTATAATGGTAGAAGATATTATTATTATAATAAAAATAATAATCATAATAACGGTAGAAATTATAGCCATAATTACAGACATTTTGATAAACGTAGAAAATATTACACTAACAATTTTCGAGATGCCTGCTACAGAAAGGGTACTTTTAATAATTATAATTATAGGCGTAATAGAAATATTAATCATAATAATGTTTATAAATGGAGTAGGGTTGCAAACTATGATAATAATTATAATAATAGAAATGTGAATCATGATGGTATTTATAATAATTATAATTATAATAGGAACACAATTATAATAAATAGATTTAAATATGTCATGATATGGCCAACTATGATGAATAGAAATATCTGTCAAATAATAATTATTATGTTATGATCGACTATAGCCGCTACTCACAGAAAATGTCTCTGATGGGGGATATTTGTTTCCTCCGGTGGAGTCAGTTCATTTCGTTGATGGGCAGGAGGAGTACAGAGATCAGGCCGATTTGGATTTAGTTGTAGCTTCGAACGCATTGCGGACAAGAGGGTAGTTTAAGTATCATATGATGTAGAAAATGGAATAATTGAAAATACTGTAATGGACTGAATTGCGGGGGAGAAGGGGTATCGTAGCGGCTTGTGACTTAAGCTCAGGAGCGAATCGAGCAGACGTAGAGGCATTGAATTAACTATTCTCAATAATAAATAATGATGAGAAAGCGAAGTAGTTAGTAGTAATAATATAATAGATAATAATAATAATAATAATAATAACTAATAATAATAATAATAATAATTAATAATAATAATAATAATAATTAATAATAATGAATATGAATAAATCAAAGCGATAGTAGTAGTAGTAGTAGGAGTAGTAATAATAATAATAATAAAATATAATAAAAAAAAATTAATAATAATAATGAAAGAATGATAACATAATGATAATGATAATGTATTGTTGATGATAGCGAAAATTATGATGGTGTTAATTGGATAAATTTGGAAGTGAGAAGGATACATTTTGATAAGAATTGGTGTTTAATGTTTTGGAACGGCGATGATTACAAAGAGGGCAGTTTTTATGAAGTTTTATCTTTCCAGAACCCATCTATAATAGTTTTTTTTTTTTAGATTGGGGAAGTTCTTTAAATTTAATACGACCTTCAGAGGCAGATAGATGGGGGTATGATGGGTTTGTAACAGGCGTTAAGCGAACTTGATATCTATTTATAATAAGAAATTGATTAAAGTTGATATTGGGCTTGGAAGGCAATATGAATTATACGCATTCGCTGCAGAAGTAAATTTCAATATTTTGGGGATGTCTTTTTTGGAGAAATATGGGTTCATTATTGACTTCTATTATAATTACATGCTTGATCCCGAAACAAACCGTAACGTTTCAATAGATGATGAAACTCTTGGCCTCTTGCGAGAAGTACGGAATTCGATATTACCTCTATCTTCTCCCACCATATAAATCGAAGGCGGTCTTATGTTATGTAATAGAGGTTATAAAACCGAAATCAATTTTGTAATGGGATATTGTAAAATTAATAAGGTTTGTTTATATATATTTTGTAACAATGTATTGTAAGAATAAAATTTGTATTTCGTAATAATAATATCAAAATTACTACTCAAAAAAAAAAAAAAAAAAAAAAAAAAAAAAAAAAAATGTAAGGGCAGGTTTCTCTACCCTTACTATAATAACTATGTATACTTAATATATGCATCCGTACATTAAATTTTAATTATTATTTCATTGTATAAGGGAAATATTTAACGATTCTTTTGTGAGGGCACTTCAAATGTAATGGGCAGCTGCGGAAACGTACGTCCAAACGGAGTGCCGAGAGTAGGGGAATTTCGGATTTTGAAGGCAGTTAGCGTCTCATACCATAAGAAGAGAGATGCGTTTGTTTAGACTTCAAGTTACAAGAAGAGAAGTCGCATTAAGCTTCGGCTCGTTAAAAGACCGGAGAGTTGTGTTTTGATTATAGAAATTATAGTGTTAACCCTCACTATCTTATCAATTACTGTGAACTGGCCTATTGTGTTAGCTAATGAATTAATTGCATTTAAATTGTTCTAACATTGTGTTACAAAAATTACTATCGATTAGCTTAATTTTAAAAATAAAGATAAGAAGTAATTATCTTTTTATTTCCACTGTATTAACTCTTCAAGGGTTTATAATATATATAATATTATATAATATATATATATATATATATAATTATATATATTATATATATTATTATATATATATATATATATATAATAT
>JABUQX010094728.1:0-38839 GCA_015478945.1 Trachelipus rathkii | reverse complement strand
AAGTTGGTTCCTAGTCAGACAGGTACTTGTGCATGAACCATCTTACTCAGCCCCAGCTATCCAAATTTCCCCTTCTCCTTCAGGGTATTGCTGTATATGGGCCCTTCAGTTCTGAGAAATATTTAGAAATGGTATCAACAACTCAAATCATTTTTTCATTTCATCCCTTGAACATCTATTGTCATGTATTGTGAATATCACACTATATATCGCAGCCACCTATATACTATATATATAATAATATATAATATATTATTTATATAATTATGATATTTATATACCTATATATATTATATATATATTATCTTCTTTCTTTCTTCAGTCTTCCTCTTTTCCAAAGCCTTAGGGTAAGTGCGTGTCCATGCATCGTAAAAGAAAGGCCGTAGAGAATAATGACAAAAGACGAAAAGAAAGCCCAGGCTTACCCCCCCCCCCTCTGTACCATTAATTAGTGAACTCTTCACAGACAGAAAATCCACCTTAGGCTTCACGGGAGCGCGAAGACCCTCACTATGGTAACTCGTCAATGTAGGGTTCATCCTTGGCCCAGGCTAGGCCACAACCATACCCCCATACAAAACCCGCAGGGTCTCCTATTATGCCACCTTTATTCTGCCTTGCCAACTCCCATTCTCCTCCTTCAGACATTTGTTCACTGACTCATCCACTCTTTTTCTTCGGTCCTCCCCAGCCGGCCGGTTCCAACGACACTCGCCACTATTATCCCGCTTAACCAACCACTTTCATATCCTTTCCACATGACCAACCATCACAATACTTTCATTTATTCTTTATTTACCCCTTTTCCACACCACACATCTCGTCTAACACGTTCATTCCTCATTTTATCAATTCTAATCACCTAACACGCCTAAGATTGTCCATCTGAAAACTGAACTTTAGATACATATGCTCTCTTATTCACATAAGATCTCGCTACTTACAATACAACACAGTAACAACATACCTATGTTAAGACCCTAGCGACACTAAGATTAGCCTTTACATTTCACCAGACGATTTAATTGCGACCAGCAACATTTGCCATTCCACTCTTCCTACGCACTCTGCAATCATCCGTTCCCTGCGATCCAACACCATACTTAATAATTTAAAACTCAGACATTGTTCCAGCTCCTCACATTAACATAACTTCAGCACTGAGACTCGTCTCACTCCACCTAACCATTCTCTTATCTACGTTTAGCTTTCAACCCTCCTTTTCCACCCTGCCAAATACACTCTACCAATCTTCTCAAATCTCTTTCAGATTCACCACAACAAACAATCTCCGCATATATACGGTAGGCACCCATTCTCCATCTTTCTATACGCCAATGTTCCTGCATCTCCACCCCCGTCTAAATCCTTCGTTAGTGAAGTAATAAAACGCTAGTAGAATTATTCTTTTATTAATCCTACTCCAATCCAATATAAATCTAGCTTAAAAGATATTCCAAAAAACCTGTATAAAATACATATAAAACAAAATAATGTAATATAAATATAAATAATTAAATAATTGATTAAATTAGTAATTATTATATTATTTCAAATATCAGATTACATCTTTTAAAATATTTCATGAATTATTTGTACAAGATTTGATTCACAATCTCTACCACCTCGTAAACGCAACCTTGTCCTTCACCAATCAGTCCTTCAGTCATCGACGCCCTCTTTCGACCAACACCAGCAATATATTTCCCTACACATACTCAAGTTAACTAAGGCCCCTATAATCTCTAACGTTCCCCTTATCTCCCTACCCTTATGTAAGACAACGGTACTATTACTGCTCTTCTCCATCCCTCGGAACTCCGACATCAAATTCCCAATGCCTCGGCTCTGACTCCACCATTGGAGGGTGTTCCCAACCACTGTAAATTACTGGCTGTTTTTGCTGAACTTGTGTGCAATTGTTTCACAATCTTGCAATCCCTCTTCTGGAGTAGGGCTTCTTCCCACCGAGATAAGCCATTCTACTTATTATATCCACACCTTCGAATGCTTAGCCTGCTCAGCTCTCAAAATCACCCATCAGAGCTTAAGGGCTTCCTTCTTTGTTCATATTCGGGATCCTTGCGACTCACCATGTCTACCCGGACGGTCTAACGATGAGGTCACCGAGTTGGCGCTTATGAGCTGTTTTCGCCCGGATCGCATCTCTAGACTGCACGCACTCTCATTTGCTCTCACATTCACGGCGGAGTCGGTTGCCATTTTAATGTTATTCTCTAGGAGTTCTTTATCCACTGTAGGTCCTTCATCTGTGATTTTCTCTGACTCTACATGAGTGCCACTACAGGCCCTATCAGTACCTACTATCAAAAAAAAATCGCTCCTCGACTTACACCGATTTAAAGGCAGGGTCACTTTGATTACAGTCGCCTCCCATGTGGAGGGGTGGCAATGAGTGAAAACGCTGACAGGGAACTCAAGGACCTGGCAATTGGAAACGGCTGCACTGGGAAGCCAAGGTGGTAGCAATGAAACGGGCTGACAGGGAGCCAAGGTGGCTCGGCAATGCAGGAAGCCAAGGTGGCTGGCCAGGGAAGACAAAGGTGGTGGGGCAGGGAAGCCAAGTGGTGGAGGCAATGAACGGATGACGGGAGCCAAGGTGATGGGCAATGAACGCTGAAGGAACCAAGGTGGCCTGGCAATGAAACGGACTGACCAGGGAAACCAAGGTGGGCGGGCAATGAACGCTGAACAGGGAAAGCCAAGGCTGGCTGGCTGACGGCTGTGACCGAAAAGCCACGATAGCTGGGCTATTGAAAAGGCTGACAGGGAAGCACGGTGGCTGGCCATGACGATAACAGGGAAGCCAACAAGGTCGGCTGGCAATGAATGGCTGACAGGGAGCCAGTTGGCTGTCAATAAACCGGCTGACAGGGATCAAGGGGCTGGCCAATGCACCGGCTAACAGGGGAAGCCAACAGGTTGGGCTGGCAATAACGGCTGCAGGAGCAACAAGGTGGTGTCAATTGGATCCGGGCCGACCGGGAAGCAAGGTGGCTGGCAATGAAACGGCGACAGGGACCACAAGGTGGCTAGCAATGGAAACGGCTGACAGGGACGCCAGGTGGCTAGCAATGAACGGCTGCAGGAGAAGCCAAGGTGGCTCGCAATGAAACGGCATGACAGGGAGGACAAGGTGGCTGCCAAGAAACTGAGTGACCGGGAAGCAAGTGGCTGGGCACTGAAACAGCTGAGCAGGGAGAAGCCAGCAGGTTGCGGGGGGGGGGACAATGAACGGCTGACAGCGCAGCCAAGGTGGCTGTCAATGAAACGGCGACAGGTAAGCCCAAGTGCTGCAATGACCGCTGACAGGCAAAGGCCACTAGTGCTACAGGGAAGCTAAGGGGCTGGCAATGAAATGGCTGACTGGGAAGCTGGCTGGCATTGAACGGCTGACGGGAAGACAGAGGGTGGGCGTGGCACTGAAAACTGGCGACAGGGAAAGCAACCAGGGTGTGGCAATGAAGCGGCTGACAAGGGAAAGCCAACCTGGTGGCTGATCAAGGAAGCCAGTTAGCTGGCACATGCAAACGGTGCCAGGAAGCAAGGTGGCTAGGCAGATGAACAGTCTGACGGAGCCAAGGTGGGCTGTCAGTGAAACGGACTGACAGAGACACCAAGGTGGCTGGTCAATGAAACGGCTGACATGGGAAGCCAAGGTGGCGCAATGAAAACGACTGCCAGCCACCAAGCGTGCGGGCATGAAACGGACTGAAGGGAAGCCAACCACAGGGTGGCTGCAATGAAACGGCTGGCGGAGGCGAAGCAGCTGGCTGGCATGAGAACGCTGACAGGGAAGCCCACCAAGTGGCGGGCAATGTTACAACGGGCTGCAGGACGCCAACCCAGGTGGTGGTCAATGAAACGGCTGACAGCGAAGCCAGGCGCTGGCAATTGAACGGCTGACCAGGGGACCAAGGGGAATTGCAATGACGGGCTGACAGGGAAAGCCAGGTGGCTATCAACTGAAACGGCTGGACAGGAGCCAAGAGTGGCGACAATGAAACCGGCTGCGGGAACAAGTGGCTGCAGGAGAAACGGCTGGACAGGGAGCAAGGGGGTGGATTGAACGGCTGACAGGAAGCCAAACAAGGTGGCGGATAAGAAACGGCTGAAGGGGAAGCAACCAGGGGCTGACAGGAAGCCAGGTGAGCTAGGCAATGAACGGCTGCAGGGAGCAAGTGGGCGTGGACAGGAAATCAAGGGGCTCTCAATGAACGGACTGGACAGGAAGCCAGGTGGCTGGCAATAACAGCATTGCATGGGAAGCAGAGGTGGCTGGCAATTGAACGGCTGCGGAAGCCAAGGAATGGTGGAATGAAACGGCTGACAGGAGAAGCAAGTGGCTGGCAATGGAAACGGCTGCGAAAGCAAGCGTGGGTGCAATGAACGCTCGTACAGGTGGACAGCCACCCAAGGTGGCTGTCACATGACGGCTGACAGGAGCACAACAGGTGCGCTGATCAATGTGAACGGCCTGACTGGAACCCACCGGCTGGCTGGAATGAAACGTGCCTAACAGGAAGCAAGGGTGGTGGCCATGAAACGGCTGACAGGGAGCCAGAGGTGGCGTGCAATTGAAACGGTGACCGAGGGAATGCAAGAGTGACTGCCATGACAGGCTGCAGGGAGCCACGTGGCATGGCATGGAACGAGATACAGGAAGCCAACCAGGTGGGCTGCATGAAATGGCTGGAGGGAAGCCAGTTGGCGCGTCATTGAAACGGCTGGACGGGAAGTCAAGGTGGCTCGGCAGGTGCAACGGTAGGGGGGGAAGCCAACCAAGGTGGGCTGCAGATGACGTGCTTCAGGTTGGGAAGCCAACCAAGGTGGCTGTCAATAATGAAGCGGCCGACAGGGAAGCCAAGGTTGGGCTGGCAATGAGAACGGCTGACAGGGAGCCAAGTGGCTTGCAATGAAAGGCTGCAGGGAGCCAAGGTGGCGGGCAATGAAACGGCTGACAGAGAAGCCAGGTGGCGGCAATGGAACGGCTGCACAGGGAAGCACAGGTGGGCTGGACCAGCAACTGTAGGGAGCCAAGGTGCGCTGGCAATGAAACAGCTGAGAAGCCAGTTTGCGGCGCAATGAACGGCTGACAGGAGCCAATGCTGGCTGGCACATGACGGCTGACGGGAGCCAAGTGGGCTGCATGAACGGCGCTGACGGGAAGCCAACTATGGTGGCTGACAGGAAGCTAGGATGAGCTGGCAGATGAAAAAAAAAAAAGTGGGGACCTGAGAAGCCATGGCTGGCCTTGAAGGCTGACTGGAGACAAGGTGGCGGGCAAATTAAATGTCTGAAGGGAAGCACCAATGGTGCTGGCAATGAACGGCCTGAGGGGAAGCAACCTAGTGCGCGACAGGGATTGTCAAGGTAGCTGGCAATGCACCGCTGACAGGGAGCAGGTGTGCTGGCCAATGAAACGCTGACAGGGAGGCCCAAGGTGGCTGTGTGAAACCGGCTGACAGGAAAGCCAAGAGGTTCGGCGTCATGGAAACGGCTGACCAGGGACGCCAAGTAGCGGGGCAATCAACGGCTGACCGGGAAGCAACCAAGGTGCGGCCAATGAACGACTTACAGGAGCCAACCAAGGTGGCGGCATGATACGCGCAGCGGAAGCCACGGGGGCTTGGCATAAAAGCTGCAGGGAACCAACCAAGTGGGCGCAATAAACGGCACTGCGGGGCCAACCAAGGTGCGTGAAGGCAGCAAGGTGGCTGGCATGAAACGGCTGACAGGGAAACCAAGGTGGCTGGCAATGAAACGGCTTAAGCCAAGGTGGCTTTCAATGAAACGGCTGACAGGAAGCCAAGTTGGTTGGCATGCAACCGGCTGACAGGAAGGCCAAGGTGGCTGGCAAGCAACGGCGGACCGGGGAAGCCAGGTGCTGGCGATAAAACCCGGCTGACAGGGACCATCCCAAGTGTGCGGCAATGAAACGGCTGACAGGAAAGCCAAGGTGGCTGTCAATGAAACGGCTGAAAGGGAGCCAAGGTGGCTGGCAATGAAGAACGGCTGACAAGGAAATCAAGGTGGCTGATCAAGACACGGCGACAGGGAAGCCAAGTGGCTGCAATGAACACAGCTGACATGGAAGCCAGGGTGGCTCGGCAATTGAAACTCGCTGACAGGGAGCCACGGTGGCTGGCAGATGAACCTGACCGGGAACCACCAAGGTGGCGAAGGCAAGGACAGGCCTGACAGGGACCAACCAAGTTGCTGTCAATGAAACGGTGACAGGGAGCCAAATGGTGGCTGGCAATGAAACGACTGAACAGGGAACCAAGGTGATGCAATTGAACGGCTGACAGGAGCCAAGGTGCGCTATCAATGAAACGGCTGCAGGGAGCAAGGTGGCTGACAATGAAACGGCTGACAGGGAAGCCAGTGGCTGGCAAAGAAACGGCTGACAGGGAAGCCAAGGTGGCTGGCAATTGAAACGGCTGACAGGGAGCCAACCAAGGTGGAGAGGAATGAACGGCTGACAGGGAATCCAAGGTGGCTGGCAATGAAGCGGACGTGTGGTGGCAATGAAACGGCGACCAGGAGCCAAGGTGGCTGGCAAGGAATCAAGGTGCGCTACAATGAACGGTGACAGGGAAGCCAGGTGTCTGGGCAAGGAAACCAGCGGACATGGAAGCCAAGGTGCGGGGCAATGAAATCGGCTGACGGGAACCAAGTGGTGGAAGAAACGGCTGACAGGAAAGCCAAGGTGGCTGGCAATGAAACGGCTGGGACGCCCAACGTGGCTGGTCCTCGACAACGGCTCACAGGGAAGCCGAGCAGGTGGCGTCATGAACGCGCAGACCGGAGCTATCGATCTGCCTGGTCACAGAAACGGCTTGCTGGACAATGGAAAACCAAGGTGGCGGGCAATGAAACGGACCAAGGTGGCAGGCAATGAAACGGCTGACAGAGCAAGGGGCGGGCAATTGAAACGCGTGACAGGGAGCCAACGGGTAGCTGGCTGAAAGGCTGACGGGGAAGCCAAGGTGGCTGGCCATGAAACGGTGACAGGGAAGCCAACCAAGGTGGCTGGCAATGAAATGGCTGAGAGGGAAGCCAAGTTGGCTGTCAATGAAACAACGGCTGACAGGGAAGTCAAGGTGGCTTGGCATGCAAACGGCTTGAACAGGGAAGCAACCCCCAAGGTGGCTGGCATGACGGGCTGCAGGGAGCAACAAGGTGGCTGTCATGACGGCGACAGGGAAGCCAATTGTGGTGGCATGAAACGGCTTGACAGGAGCCAAGGTGGACTTGCAATGAAACGGCTGACGGGAAGCCAAAGGTGGCAGCGGCAATGCAACGGCTGACAGAGAAGCCACAGCGGTTGGCTTGCAATGAAACGGCTGAATGGGCAGAAAGGTGGCTGGCCAGAAACGTGATGGACAGGAGCAGGTGGACTGCATGAAACAGCTGCAGGAAAGCCCAAGTCGCTGCAATGCACGGTCGGAAGGGAAGCCAATGTGGTGTGCATGAAAACGGCTGACAGGAAGCCGAACCGGTGGCTGCAATGAAGACGGTGCAGGGAAGCCAACACTAAGGTGGCGCAGGAAGCTAGGTGGCTGGCATGAATCGAACCTGGAGGCAATGTGGTGGCATTGAAACGGTGATGCGGAACAAGGTGGCGGGCAATGTAAAACTCTTAGACAGGGAATGCCACCAAGGCGTGGCTGGCAATTGAACGGGCTGACGGAAGCAACCTAGCGTGGGCTGACAAGAAGCAGGTAGCTGGCTTGGCAAGAACGGCTGCAGGGAGCCAAGGTGGTGGCAATGAAACGGCTGACGGGAAGCCAAACGTGGCTGTCAGTGGAACGGCCTGACAGGGAGCCAAAGTGGCGCATGAAAGGCTGACAGGAGCCAACGTGGCGGGCAATGAACGGCTACGGGAGCCAACAGGTGGCGGCAATGAACACGGACTGACAGGGAGGAAAGCAACCAAGGGTGGCTGCAATGAAACGGCTGGCAGGAAGCCCAAGTGGTGGCCATAAACGGCGGAAGGGGAGCACCAAGGTGTCGGGTCAATCAAACGGCTGACGTGGAATGCCAACCAGTGGCTTACCGGGAGCCAAGGTGGTGGCAATAACGGCTGACAGGAGCCAAGTTGGAATGCAATGAAACGGCTGACTGACAGGGGGCCATGGTGGACATCATGAACGGGACAGGGAAGCCAGGGTTGGCATGAACGGCGACAGGGAAGCCAGGCGGTGGCAAAGCACGGAAGGGAAGCCAATGTGGTGGCTGGCACTAAAACGGCTGACAGGGAAGCCTTCCAAGGTGGGCGGGAATGATACGGCTGCAGGCGGAAGCTCAACCAAGGTTGGCTGTCGAATGAGCGGCTGCCAGGAAAGCCAAGTGGCTTCGGCAATGGAAGACGCGCTGACAAGGACAATCAGGGTGGTATCAATGAAACGGATGACAGGGAAGCCAAGGTGGCTGGCAATGCGGCTGACATGGAAGCCAAAGTGGCTGGCAATGAAACGGCTGACAGGGAATGCTAAGGTGGCTGGCAATGAAACGGCTCACAAGAAGCCAGGTGGCTGGCATGAACAGCCTACAGGAGGCCAAAGGTGGCTGGCACATGAACGGCTGACAGGGAAGCACAACCAAGGGGTGGCCTGTCAATGAACGGCTGACAGGAGCCACCAAGTTGGCGCTGTCAATGACAACGGCGACATGGAAGCAGAGGCGAACTGCATGCAAAAGGCATACAGAGAGAGCAAGAATGAGCTGGATGACCACGGTCTGACAGGGAGCCAAGTGGCTGGCAATGAAAACGCCTGAAGGAAAGCCAAGGTGGTGGCAATGAAGACCGTGAATAGGAAACACGGTGGTGGCAATGAAGACGGTGACAGGATTTGCCAAGGTGGCTGGCAATGCAAACGGTGACGGGAGCCAAACCAAGGTGGCTGTCATGAAACGGCCTGAAAGGGAAGCCAACACAAGGTGAGCTGTTCAATTTGAAACGCTGACATGGAAAGCCCAACGTGGATCGGCAATGACGGTGACAGGGAGCAAGGTGGCTGCATTGAACGGCGGACCAGGGAGCCACGGTGCGCTATCAATTACCGGTGACAGGAAGCAAGGGTGGCAATGAAACCGCTGACATAGAGGCCAGAGGTGGCTGGCAAAGAAACGGCTGACAGGGAAGCCAAGGTGGCTAGGCAGATGACGGACTGAGGGAAGCCAGTGGCTTGCGCAACGGTCTGAGCAGGAGCAGGTGGCTGACAATAACGGCTGACAGGGTGCCAAGGCTTGGCTGCAATGAAACGGCTGCAGGGAAGACACTAGGTGGCTGACAGGGAAGCTAGGGGCCGGCAATGAATGGCCTGACTGAAGCAATGTGCGGCATTGAACGCTGACAGGGGAAGACAAAGGTGAGCGGGCAATGAATCTGACAGGGAAGCCACCAAGGTGAGCTGGCATGAACGGCCGACAGGGAAGCAACGCTGGGTGGCTGACAGGGAAGCACAAGGTAGCTGCATGAACGGCTGACAGGAAGGAAGCCAAGGTGAGCTGTGCAATAACGGCTGACAGGGAAGCCAGGCGCCTGGCAGTTGAAACGGCTGACAGGGAGCCAGGTGCGCGGGCAAGAAGACGGGCTGCGGGCCAGCCAACCAACGTGGCGCGGCAATGAACGACTGCAGGGAGCCACAAGGTGGTAGCAATGGAAACGGCTGACAGGTAGCCAAGGGTGGCTGGCATGAACAGGGCTGACAGGAGCCAAGGTGATGCAAGTGAACGGCTACAGGGAAGCCAGCGGTGGCTTCAATAACGGGCTAGCAGGGAAGCAAGGGGCTGGCAATTGGAACGGCTGACAGGGAAGCAACGGTGGCTGGCATGGAACGGCTGACAGGGGAAGCCAGGTGGCTGGCATGAACGGCGACAGGGAAGCAGAGCCAGGTGGCCGGGGGCCTAAACGGGCGACAGGAGCCATACAGGTGCCTGTCAATTCCGGCTGACAGGGAGCAAGGTGGCTGTTGCATGCACGGCTAGCAGGAAGCCAAGGTGGAGCACATGAGGCTTGACAGGGAACCAAGGTGCTATCTGAAACCGGCTGACAGGAAGCCAAGGTTGGCTGGCAATGAACGGCTGAAGGAACAAGGTGGCTTGGACAATAGAACACGGCATCGAGGGAAGCCAAGGTGCGCTTGGCATGAACGGCCTGACAAGAAGCCAACCAAGGTGCAGGCAATGAACGGCTTGCAGGGAGCAACAAGTGGCTGTCAATGCCCGGTTGACAGCGGGAGCCAAGTTGGCTGGCAATGAACGGCTGCAGGAGAGCCAAGGTGGTGGCAATGAAACGGTGACGGGAAGCCACGGTTGGCTTAATGACACGCTACAGGGATACGGTGGCTGGGCAATGAATGACTGCATGGAAGCCAAGCTAGGTGGCTGGCCATGAAACGGCTGACAGGGAGCAGGGCTGGCAATGAACGCGCTGACATGGAAAGCCAAGGGGCTGCCAGGAAGCAAAGGGTGGCATGAACGCTGGACAGGGAAGCAACAAGGTGGGCTGTCAATGAAACGGCTGACAGGGAAGCCAAACAACGGTGGCTGCAATTGAAACGGACTGAGCAGGAAGCCAACGGTGGCTGGCATAAACCGGGCGTGACAGGAGAAGCCAAGGTGACGCTGGCGCAATGAACACGGCTCGACGGGAAGCCATGGTGGCTATCAAGGGAAACGGCTGACAAGCGGAGCCAAGGTGGGCTGGAATGAACGCGCTGACATGGAGCCCAGCGTGGCTGGCAATGAACGGCTGACAGGGAAGCCAAGGTGCTTGGCAATGGAAACCGGCTGCAGGACAGCCAGGTGGCTGCAGATGAACGGCTGAAGGGAAGCCAGGTGCTTGGCATGCAACGGCCTGACAGGGAATCCAAGGTGGGCTGGCAATTGAAACGGCCTGACAGGGAATCCAACGTGCGGCTGGACATGAACGGCTGACAGGGAACCAAGGTGTTTGGAATGAAGGGACTAAGGGAAGCACACCAAGGTGAGGCAATAACGGTTGACAGGGAAGCAAGTGCTGGCAGAACGGCTGACGGGAAGCCAGGTGGCTGGCAATACGGCGTGGGCCGGGAAGCAGGTTGGCTATTCAATGAAACGGCTGCAGGGAAGATAAGGTGGCTGGCAATGAACGGCTTGACATGGAAGCCAGTGGCTGGCAATGAAACGGGACAGCGCGCGAAGCCAACGTGGCATTGGCAATTAAACGGCTGACAGGAGCCAAGGTGGTGGCAATAAACCGGCTGAATGAAGCAAGGTGGGCTGGCAATGAAACTGCTGACAGGGAAGCAAAGTGGCTGGCAATGAAACGGCTGAAGGAAGCCAAGTGGCGGTCAATGAAACGCGACAGGGAAGCCAGGTGGCTGCAATGAACGCGGCTGAAGGGAATCCAAGGTGCTGCATTGCAACGGCTGACAGGGAATCCAAGGTGGCTGGCAATGAATAAAACACAGGAAGCCAAAAAAAAAAAAGGTGGCGGGCAATAAGCAGACGGTTGAAGGACGCCAAAGGTGGCTGCATTGAACGGCTGCAGGGAAGCCACGGTGGCTGGCAATGAACGGTGACAGGGAAGCAACGTGGGCTATCAATGAACGGCGACAGGAAGAAAGTGTCTTGGGCAATGAACGGCCAGTACAAGGCAAGCAAGGTGGCTGGCAATGAACGGCTGACGGGAATCACAATGGCTTTCACTGAAACGGCTGACAGAGAATCCAAGGTGCTGGCAATGAAAACGCGCTGAAGGAGCCAACGGCGCTGCAATGAAGCGGCTGACCAGGAAGCCAACCAAGGTGGCGGGCAATGAAACGGCTGGAAGCCAAAGTGGCTGGCAATGAAACGGTGCAGGGAGCAAGGTTGGCTGGCAATTGAAATGGCTTTGCAGGGAAGCCAAGGGGCTATTCAATGAACGGCTCGACAGGGAAGATAAGGTGGCTGGCAAGAAACGGCTGACATGGCCAAGGGCGGCAATGAACGCGCTTGACAGGGAAGCCAGGTGGCTGGCAATGAAACGGCTGACAGGAAAGCCAAGGTGGGCAATGAAACGGCTGACAGGGAAGCCAAGGTTGGCAATGAAACGGCTGACAGGGAAGCCAAGGTGGCTGGCAATGAAACGGCTGACAGGGAAGCCAAGGTGGCTGGCAATGAAACGGCTGACAGGGAAGCCAAGGTGGCTGTCAATGAACAGACTGACAGGGAAGCCAAGGTGGACGTCAAGAACGTGCGACAGGGAAGCTAAGTGGTGACAAGAAGCCAAGGTGGTGTCCAACCGAAAGCGGCTGCAGGGAACCAAGGTGGCTGTACAAGGAAGCCAAGGTGGCTGTCAATGCAAACGGCTGACAGGGAAGCCAAGGTGGCTGACAAGGAAGCCAAGGTGGCTGTCAATGAAACGGCTGACAGGGAAGCCAAGGTGGCATAACTGATCGCCACCGAATTTCAAGTTTTATTCCCCTTAGCTTGTAAAGAAAACATTTTTAAAAAGTAATAATTTTATATTTAATTCGCATTCTCTATAATGCTATATTAGTTTAGCCGAGCACCGGAATTTTGCGCACCGCACCGGGATAAACGCACTGTACCAAATATTATTTTTGTTGCACCGCACCGCGCCTGTTTCAATTGCGCTCCGCACCACGCACCGCACCGGTACACTTGATTTGTGTGGCGCAACGCACCAAATGACGCGCACCGCACGCAACCGCAGTGGGGCGTCGTGGTCAACTGTATGTATATAAATTTTTGCTTCATGTCATATAATTTTTATTATTGATTTGTGCAGAGACTCCTTGGCGATTCTGGTGAAGAAGAAGAAGAAGAAGAAAAAGGTTCCAAAATGAAAAGTGGTTCAAGAAACAGAACGTCAGTAACGCTTGATCTAACCATAAAAGAGTTCAAGAAGCAAACCTCAACGTCCGTAACGCGTTGATCACATAAAAAAGCAGTCATCTGAAGAAATCTCCAGTTCTGCAGATTTTGTCAATTTTTAGTTTTAAAACCAACAGATGAGTGAAAAGTCATTTAGCTTACATACAAAAGAGAAAGTTATAAATGCGCACATTGCAATTATGATTCTAATTTAAATTCGTAAAATAAAACATCTTTAGCAGTTCAACGGCAATATGAAGTGTCCTCAACATGGCCCAGGCAGCTCTATAAATGTATTGAAAGAGAAACTTAAAAACACACATGCTTGTCCATCAAAGAATAAAGTATTTGAAATTTACTGAGTGCAGCTAGATTTGAATGTAGATGGAAAAAGACGCTTAAAATTCACCTTTTAAAGCATGAACAATATCAATTGTTCTACATGTTCTGAGTGCATATGGGTGTAATCGAAAGGAGACTTAAAAACAGTGGCCTAGTGAAGGAAAACCAACCACTTTTTTTCTGTACACCTTAAGACTCGAAAGAAAATGGCAAACCTACAAATCTACTGCTAGCATATTTACCATCGACAACACTGAAATTAAAGGATAAATTCTAGAAGAAAAAGGCCCAGATACGGAACGTAAGCTTAAAAGACCATATGCTTGTGCATCGAAATATAACCATTATGTTGCAGATGTTCTGAGTTTCATTCGACATCAGAGTAAGAATGATAATGTTCTCCAACCTAAATCATGAAAATATAAAATTGTTTAGATGTTCTGAGTGCAGCTATGATGTAATCCATAAAGGAGCTGTTAAAATCACTATCGCTTTGCATCGATACAAGTTATTTAAATGGTGCTGGAGTGCAACCAGCAATGTAAATCGAAAAGTTACTTAAAAAGCACTTGCTTGTGGCCAGCGAAGACAATAGAGTATTTAGAAGTGCAGAATTTAGTCAGGTGGGTAAAACAACAAGAAGACTTAAAAGACTATCTGCGATAAGATGTTCGAGTGCAGATATGATGTAATCATAATCAATTAAAGGCCACATCAGTCTATAAGCATGGACAACTACTAACGCCTAGTTAATCTCCGATAATTAGAGAAAAATAGAAAATGGCACTGACATCATCCCCAATAACCTCCAGAACAATAGAGTTAGTAAGTGATATGGGAAAACAGCAGTAGAGGAGGGCCAAAAGGATTTCTTGTTATGCAGCGGCTGCGGTGCGAGCGGAGCCGGTAATTCTTTACCGGCCCGCTCCGACTTCAGTTCCGATTTTAATTTCATCGCTCATCTACACAATTGTATGTCTTTAATTATACCAATTCTTGGTTTATCTATTTTTATTCTTCTTCGAAATTCATTTATTTGCATACCCTTTGAAGAGGCTATGTTCTTATTGAATTTTTTTTTTAATATTAATAAATATAAATTGCTTTTTATAGTCATATTTGGTTGCCATTCTTTGAATTATTTTGACATTGTATTATACTTTTATTCAAAACTTTTTGTTCTTACAATGAACTGCTTCAGAATCCTCTTTATGCGATTGTCGTGGGTCGATGTTTATTATTTGTTTAAATCTAGAAAATAACACTCGACACTCACTCACTCATCCCACTTGAGGTGAGGCAAGGAAAATTTTAGAATAATATGGGATTGCTCCCGTAACTGTTAACTTGATTTCCGGTCGATTTTCGTTGATGACTTTTAATGCCTTATTTAAATAAGGATTTTTTTGGGTTGAAGAGCTTCTATTGAATGACTGTCATTTTTCAATCGTTTTGTGCGTGCTTCAGTTGGTCCCATTGCATTTCAACATTGGCTTCTTCATCTGACAAGACTACCACAGGAGAAGATTCCTTAAACTGAAGAACTATCTGACCCCGACTGGGATTCCTGCTCAATAGTGTCAGTTCCTTATAAGTCTTAGTACAATAGCGCCTACCTAGCTTTTAATATCAGAGCTTCCAGTGTGAAGGAAGTGCTGACAACGGCTAACATGATGGGCGAATAAATATTTTGATTATGGTTAGCCATTCTTTCTTGTTCTTCCTCTCTGTCACGATTTTGTCATTTGCTAATCTCTTCCTTGTTTTCTAATACATTAATTCATACTTCCATTTTTCTAAAATCCATTTCATTAGTCAAATCCTCGCTTGAATATTTCCTTTGGTTGCATGTAAGATACTTTTATAATTCTACGAAAGGTTTTCATTGCTCGGCGGTTGACCCGTTGGAGGATGAAATTCAGTGTACCCCGTTCCATTCTTACACATTAAAATTCTTCTGATTTTTCTGACCCGCTCCTTTTGCTATTTGTCTCGCCTTGATTATAGATCTGCTCGCCAAGTGTGAATCGTCACTTTATTGTGCTCTTAATATTGTCCTTGACATAATATTTTCTATTCTTATCATGTTAGTGTCTGAAAATAGACTTACTTATTCGTTTTGATATTCAATAAAATCTGTACGAAATTCACCAAGCTCTTACCATTGTCCTCATGATCATATTTGATGCGGTTATCTTAACTAAGTTAAACAATGCTCAGAGAAAGCAGAATAACTCTTTTAGAGGCATTCTTACTTTTTCTTATGAGTGGCGGAGGGGATCGCTCCGGACTCTAAGGTTGGAATTCAAAGCGAAGGCTTTGAAAGGAGAGTCAGCCTTTGCAGAGGGGGTCGTAGATACTGGAGGAGGGAAGAGGAGAAGCAAAATCGTTTAATTTTTTTTAAGAGGAACCAGTAAGGTTATTCCATTTTCTAGGGGAAGAGATTCCGATTCCGAGGTGAAATAAAGTTAGGTGGTTCTAGGGCGTGAAGAAGAGTGTCCATCGTGAGGCAACGTCAGTCCCCGTCAGAATATAGCAAGAGCTTAAACAAAGATTGTTAGGTTTAGTTGAGTTAGGGAAAGGTCTAGATGTTGGGTTATCTCGAGGCTAGCAGGCAAGTTGCACCAACTGCTTAGAGGTCAGGTTAGAGAAGTGGTAGGCATGTTCAAGCGTATCATTGGGAATTATAGGAAAGCCCATTGGTGGTGCACGCGTTGAATTCAAGAATGATGCTTTCGCGGAACTTGCAGGAGGGAGATGTGTTCTAATCCTGGAGTTTAAAAAAGAAGAATTTGGGTAGTCCGGTGGAGTTAGAAACGAAGAATGAAGTAGTAGATTGAGAGGATAGATTGAACCATAGTACTGCAAAATTCTGACCAGACTCTTGGCACGAGAAACAATTAACTCTAGGCACAACAATTAACAGCCTTTGGCTGAAAACTAGAAATAGAGAGATACTCAACAGAGTAGGGTTTGCTGTCAGAACAGACAAACAACTTCTGGAGTTTCGGTTAAGAATAAGAGATGAGATTTAGAGGAGGAGA
This sequence comes from Trachelipus rathkii, assembly GCA_015478945.1. Taxonomy (NCBI): domain Eukaryota; kingdom Metazoa; phylum Arthropoda; class Malacostraca; order Isopoda; family Trachelipodidae; genus Trachelipus; species Trachelipus rathkii. The sequence goes on along the minus strand of JABUQX010094728.1, from coordinate 22,562 downwards.
GTGATGTTCAACTATGTAAAAAGTTTATGAGATGCGATTAACAGGAGGAGAGAGGTGATGTTTAACTCGAGTTTCGGTAGATAGAGAGTTAAATTTAGAGGAGTGAGGTGATGTTTAATTCGAGTTTCGGATTAAGATAAGAGATGAGATTTAGAGGATGAGGCGGTGATGTTCAACATAGTGGAAATTAGAGTAAAGACCTCGAGTTGCAGGATTCATAAAGAAGATCTCTTTGTATCAGACAGGCAGACAATTCCGTGACGTCACCAAACCAACCATCGGAGTCCGTCAACTCCCAAATGGTGATGGGGAGAGGGGCTGTGTTTGGAAGACACCCCCCCCCTCTAGGCCTCTCCGAGGTTAATAGTGTGGTTGCCATTTTGATTTTTTTTTAAGAAAGAAAGAGTGCTCTTTAATAGTGTTTTATGATGTGTCATCAAGGAGAACCTACATCAGTGTTAGAACACTATGGATATGAGCGAAAGAGGGGCAAATCACATTGGGCATTGAGTCCATGTGGATGTACCCTAACCTTCCATATATGCTCAATGGCGTGTAATCCTGTCGCTACGGGGGCGCTATTTCTCTTCCCCCATATATATATAATATATATATTATATATATATATATATATATATATATATACTTATATATATATATATATTATATTAATAGAATATTATAGATACTATTTATATATATATCATAGCCCACTTCTCTCCCCAAGACTGGGGCAAGGTCGCGCCAGATGCCCGGAAAAGCTGTAGAGAACATTTGACGCAAGTCCAGGAACAGCCCACCCGCTTACCGGCCCTTTATACTTTTAGCTGAGCAACTTCGTCGCGTCAGAAAAACAACCTTAGCTTCACGGACCGCGACGGACTCTCACTATTGGATGCTCGCTCAATGTAGAATTCATTCACTTGGCCAGGCTGGGCCACCTACACGTCACAAAGAACTACGCCATTCACTCTATTTTTTGCACTTTTCTCACCTCTGCCCCACACTAGCAGTTCTCTCCTCAGGCATCCTTTACTGACTCATTCACTTTCTTCGGTCTCCCGCCGGTCGATTCCCAGCCACTCACCACATATACATCCGCTTAACCAATGACTATCATCTCCTTCCACATTGACCAACCATCTGACGTACTTTATTATTCTCTCATTCCCTTTTCTCTCACACCAACAACTCTCTAATCGTCATTCCTCATTTTGCAATTCTTCTGACACTTTGCACGCCCTAAGATTGTCCATCTGCACCACATATGGGAATTTAGCTCTCATACTACTTATTCCGCCCATAGTCTCACTTACTCTTACAATAAACACAGTTAATATCTTATACGTATATATACTTTTATTATTATATATATTATATATACTATTTATATAATATGTATATCTATATATATATATATTTTTATCTATTATATATATATTATATAATATAGCTTGCATGCTTGGGTAGTCCCTCTTCCCTGCCTTACGAGAGCGGGCGTCGGAGATATGTGGGAACCACGCCGCCGAGCCCAGATATCTTAGCACAAGAGTTATCGAAGTTACTTGATTGTCGTTAGGGTCAGACGCGACTCACTAGAGGGTACTCTGTGTCGTCATTTGTCAGGAGAGGCTTCCTTGAACGAGGGGGGGAGGTAGCGTCTGTGATCTAAATTTATATCCTAAAGGGGAGGGACGATGCCCAGGATAGAGATGGGACCTCATCCCTCTGGTTTGACGGTCCAAGGTTTGTTTGTGAGAGATATTTCGGGGGGGGGGGGTCGCGCCTGATGCATGGTGTTGTTTGGATATGCGGAGATCGCTTCTTGTGTTTATTACTGTGAATGTGTTTAATAATGGGAGTTTAGTACATGACCGGTGTAACTTTTTCCTTCTTTGGAATGGCAACGTTTTGGGTTTTCTTAACATGGAAGGAAATATTTTGAAAAAATGATTAGTGATTTTTCTACCGACTGAGCGAATCTGCACAATTACCAATAATAATTTTATATTTAAGACTCCTAATAAAAGTATTTGAATTTCTCTCTATATTCATGTTTTTTTTTAAAGTATTTATTTATTGATTATACTGCAGCGCCTTATTAGCAGTGCTGCTGCTGAAGAAGAAATAGATTTCGAAGTGAAAAGGACTTCAAGAAACAAACTTCAAAGGGAAGTAACACATCAACAAAGTTTTAAAAATGTTTATCAGAAAAAATTTCAGTTACCGATATTGTAATTGCAGCTTTGAAAGGAAAAATGAATTGAAGACTCTCTTACATACACATAGCAAAGCAAAGTTTAAATGTTCTCATTGCAATTATGAATGTAATTTAAAATCAAGTTTAAAAGTTCATTTGCTAAATCACAGAGGAGTGTGTTGACCTTTTCGCTGGTGGGGTAGATCTCTGCGATGGGCCGGCTTCGGTGCGGTTTTTCCAATCCTAAAAGTGGGAAGCGGTATGGGGGCTCATGTCGTGGAGCGAACAACACTACAAAACTGGATTAGAACTATGGTACGAAACAAAGTTAACATTTGCAAGGAAGTCGGAAGGCCTGGTCCCGGGCCCCTACTCATACGCAAGAGAGGTTGAGGGACGGGAAGCTCTTTGGAGACGCAACGTAACAATCTCTCCAAACTGAAACAATAGGTTTAGAGTAACCCGAAGTTCAGTCCACCGGACTGCAACCTCCCTTGCTGAATTGTTAGAGGAACCTTTGGATCCTCCCACAGATAACACACAAAAAAAAGAAGCCTCTTGCAATTGTAGGGGTGCAATTAGGAGTATGTGGTCGAGGGGGGCAGAAAGGGAACAGAAAAAGGAAAAAAAATTTTTTTAGGTGGTCCTCACTTAGCTAGACTGAAATATTCTCAGGAAGGAACGTAGTGAAAAGAGGCTAGCAAATGGGTTAAGAGAAAAAGATAATGGGGAGAGGATAGAAAGTCACGATATGAGATTCAGCCAGCATTGCGTTACACATCCAGAATAGGAAAAACCAACAAACAAAGAACAAATAGCAGAAGAGGGGGAGCTTGAAGAAGTCATACAAGGAATTTTATGAATAAAATGTTGAGAGGACCTCTGGATAGTTTATGTAAGAATGGACACTATCCCGAAATCTGTACTTGATGGAAAGCTATTAATATCGGAGAATAAAAACCACAGCTCTGACACACGAACCGGAAGATCCCCGATATGCCCAAAACTGTGGAATATGTAATTGAAACAAAGTTCATGGCACATGATTTTATGGAGATTTTTGGAGGAAATTTAACAAACGTGGACAGGAAGCTAGGACTAAACTCACAGTTATTCGTTAATTTTTGTTTCATAAGTGTGGAGAGAGTGTGATTTGAAAGCACAAAAATAAAATCTTACATTACACGAAGGAAGACCTCAACCAGAAATAAAGTGAACGCCCAAACTAGTTGAGGAATAAAATGAGACTGACTCTAGGATGGGGATTAGTGCATATAAAGGAAACAGAACAAGATGCGCACGCCAGTGGTAAACGAAAAGAAACAAAAACAAAGAAAACAGGAAACAAACAAATTAACAAACAAAGAGGACTGTAACACATGCATAAGAGAGAAATGACAATATTGATGAATTATAAAGGCCTTGTATCCAAAATAAATCTTCGACAAGGCCAAACAACATATAGAGGAGAATAGTGGTAGTACATTTGGAGGCAAAAGAGGAAATGAGGAGAATGAAATGCGACCATTCAGAAAATTCGGCGTGAGAATTGGAAAAGTATACAGAATAAAAGTGAAGAATGGACCAGAAGAGAAAGGGAACTGGATGATGAAATAAGAAAGTCCAAACAGGAAATGAAGATCTTGAGCTCAGAGGGCGGATAATGTAGATAAAAAATAGCAAAACTCTAGAGATGATGGACCTCATAAAGGAAACAGGGCAGATGCAATAAAATATTCCAGGGAATTGGTTTCAAATGAAAATATTACTGTCCACGATGTAGCGCATAAAGTGCTACGCAGACATCCTATCCCAGTCCTCACACACGGCTCTGTTACCGTTTCTTGACCCTGATCGAAATTCAAGTAGGACCTAAACTATTATGCAGTTGCCAGGCAGAGTAGCGGCTGTAGAAAGCTAAGTAGTCAACCCCAAGCCATGCCGAGAAAAGGAAGACAAAGAAGCGTACCACCGTGGAATATAGATTACGCAGGAAGTAAGTAGCTAAGACAGACGGTTTCGGTAATAAATTGCTTACCGTCGTGGCCGTGTCCAGTAGCATCTCAGAACAAACGTACTAATGACGAGTAAAATCTTAAGGAGAGAAAACACAGTGCAGAGTAACCAAATAACTCTGCAATTGCAAGAGAAAATTGTTTTATAATAGCAAAGGCTAATTAGATTAAAAGGTATGAGAAGAGAGAAAAGAGGAACCAAATCACCTGTTAAAAGGTCAGGGAAGGTTCTATAGAGAACTACGAAATGATTCCCATCAAGTGTTACCCTCCGTCCAAAGAAGAGTGAAAGACTTGTGGATTGAAAACATGAGGTACGTGTGGAAACAGAATGCTATTAGAACAAATAATGAATTCATGCTGCTACTTGTTGCTATGCGTTCTGTAGTTTGAGAGGAAGTGTGGGGATAGAAGGGAGAAGAGTGTTGGTGTTATGTTAGTAATATACCACAGTGCACCTCCAGTAGTCTTTGTTCACTTCTCCTTTCTTAAATCACAGTTAGCGGCCTGATTTATATTCGACGGTTTTGAAAGAAGTTCATAGGATGACATAGTCGAAGTTCCATATAAACAATATTTTGCATAATATTGGTGTACAATATTTATTAGGGGTTGAAAAAGATATAATTCTACGAATTTAGGATAGTACCACGACAATTCAATTGAACGAATTGTGACCATGTTAAACTATTTGTCTATCTGTAATGTTTATGTTATTTATGAGGATCTTTTTGAGACAATTGTTCTATTGTTGACTTTAGGTATTATTACAAAACGCCGGCTGGAATTGGAGGTTAGATTCATATCAATAATGAGGAAAGGCTGGACGAGGGTGATGGGCCAACAAATCTTTGTTTGTGTATTTAAGATATAGTTCATAACGGAGATTTGGTTGTTTACGACTGCTTTTAGAGAATTGGAAGTATATATCACAGATATTTCGGGGAGGGGGGGGCTTCCCATGAATATCGGGATTTAAGTTGTAGTTCAACCGAATCCATATTATTGTTATGCGAGCCTTGTCGGGGAAGATTGCAACCCGAAATGTCTTTAATGTATTATTGTAATTGGGTACAATTTAATCAGTATCTGCCACCAAAGCAGATTCAAGAAAAATGCTGTGAGGGATATGAGTAGTCATGCTATCGCAATGGAGAAGAGGAATAGGTCGCACCGGCCTAGAGAGGGTGTCATTTTTATGCGAATCGTGTTCGCGGGTCTACGTTGACATATCGCGGTTCCAACTATAGATTTGCTTGGAATTTACAGCTCGTCTCGGGGTACTTGGATGATTTATACTCTCGCCAGTAATTCATCCTCTGCGATATTTGACTTTTAGGGAGATTTGACCAGTTCTTTATTGCTAGCTATGTGGACCTCTGGGTGTCATCACCTTCATGCCGTCGAACGAGAGCCCAGACACTGCTGTTAGGCGAGTTTTGCGGACGTTTTACGTTCTCGGACAGTTATTTCATCTCCTTTTCTTTATGAACGTGCAGGAAGCATTAGGAAGAGAAAATAGAGCTCATCACAATCAAGCGTGCCATATTAGCGGAGCTACACTTATCCAGTATACATCCTTCGAGGGTTATAGATTCCGTTGAGTGGCGGTGATATGGAAAGTCGGAGATGAAGAAAAACAGTTTATAGGATTGATTTCAGCAAGAGCATTAGACTTAATCTGCGAACCTCTAGTAAGTTGATGGGGGTTGTGATCAACAGCTGTGATTGTTTGTGAAGTAAGTTCTGTGAAGCCATGCTTTTATGTCCATGTGGTAAAGTAATATTATGCTATGAGAGTCTCTTCTGAGAATTGCATTTTTTACTGTCATGGGTACTGTGTTTCTGTTTTGAAATTCGGTTATATTAATGCTCTATATTTTAGCGACATAATCTTTTTCTAGCGTGGCAACTTTCTTTTCTGTGTGTTTAGAAACATTTTTTTCAGGGAATTTGTAAGTTTAATAGTGGGAGGCGAATAAGGGGCAAAGAAACCGTCCTCTTGCTATAAGTTTCGGTTGACCTAGTTTTGGCAGGAAATGTTTTCCAAATTTTGTACTGGATGAAAACCAGTTTAGTTCATTGCTGGTTTGTTCAGAGCCAGTACTCAGGGATAGGTTAGTTGATGGCTTTTTGAGGCGGGACGATGGATCATGGGGAATGCTTTTTGTTACAATTTGAGGAAGTCTTAGCTTAGGTAGTGGGCAATACAGGTGCAACGGCTGGTATGCCAGTAACTAGCCTGAGTTGCACTGGGGTAGGAGAGGAGTTCTGTATGATTAGTGGGGCTGGGTGACGTTTATTTACAGGCGGAGGCGTTAGGTGGCAGCTGTCATTGTGCGATAAGATTGGCTTTATGATTTGTAGATTGTTATTCTGAGCTGGCATATATATTTATAGCATCTTTCTCATCATGCTTCTTAATTTTGTGTAGTGGTACATTTAAATTCCAACTCCTGTTTCAACAGGTAAGACGGCATTTGAAAGAAAAGAAGCACTGTGGGTCCTCCACAGTTTCTTACAGTCAAGGGGTATTTTCACATGGAGTATGAAATAATTCTCCGCAGATTGGGCATATGTGGCATCGTCCCCTATTGGTGATGGTTAAAGGATGAACCAAACCGTTGTCATTTGATTACAACGTCTGGTTGATCGAGGAATAACGTGCGAACACTGTGTGAACTTGGTGACCCTAATTTTACCTTGTAGGTAGGATTTTTAGAGGTAGTAATTAAGGTGTTAAGCAAGCAAACCGAGGATTTGTTGTCAGGCTTTCCTAACGAGGGGGAAATCTATAAATGTTTATGACGACGAAAAATCTTTTTCTGCTGGAGATTTTTTTCATTGTGGACAGCTACTAATAATCCTCGTCTTCTGTTCATAATTGAAAAATTAGTGCCATTTAGATGTGTTTACTATGATTTATCGTCTTAGGTTAAGTTAGAAATAATAGAATGTTGTGCGAGAGACGTTAAGGGATGACATGAATAGGAGACCTTTGAATGTCATTTAGTGAGCATTGTACGAGATGGAACCTATTCTCATCAAGAAGTGGACTTGAAGGGTCTTCAAACGGCCTAAAACTTTTTTCAAGTGCATCGCTGAAGAAAAAAAAATGGTGTTTGAGAAGTTGAAACAAAGTTTAATTCAATATATCTAATTGTTTGTCCCAGTGGAAATTTATTGTTGCTGGTACAAGTTCCTGGTGGGTGCAGGGCCTATTGTGAAGTAAAAACGATATCGAATTGAGAACGACATATTACGGGGGGGCACCTTTGCGGATTGCCCGACCGTTGTGAGCACCTGTGTGTTTGGGTCTTGCTTGTCGACGGTTAATCGCTAAATGCAAAACCCTCAGGGTTGGAAAGGAAGTAAGCATAGGTCTACTGTTTGAAGTTAATAGACGTGCAAGCAAGGTCTGGCTTGGAACCTGAAAGATGGATAATTTATTGTTGATTGATTGTTTGGCTCACTCTAATGGTTTTAATAACGTTTTTTTCTGTTAAAGACTTTCCATAAATAATTTTTTTTTCTACCACAAACTTCGTCACCATGATCATGAACATTGTAACAATAGCTATGAGATATAAGCGTAAATTAACAGGTATGGGCATATATAAAGGCGTAATATTTTCAAGTAAGGAAGTGGATTAATCCTTCTCTCCACCAACAGTAGTCCACCAGTATCCAGAGATTCCCACACAACGCACCTCGGACCCCATCCCGATAGGGTGGGCTTGTTGGATGTGAGCCTTACTAGCTCGAAGTTACCTAAACATACCTATAATACAACTATAGCGGAAGCATTCACTCCTTGGCAAACTTACTACGTCTCAGGTGATTCCTCATGACCCAACCCGCACCGCACGGCACCTTATATCTTACATTCTTCGACGTAAAGCCCGAGATTTTAAGTACAATCAAAGTGTATAGGGACAGCTCCTCGGGCCGGTTAAGCTCAAGGTTCTTGTTCCCCTACTAATCTCGGCTGCGGCCCAGCAGCAGGTGTTATCTGAAATGTAAACGCGGTTTTTCATCATGTACCCTCATCCACGGAGGAGTGTGAGGTTGAACTGAAAACCCTGCGGGAAGAGGCACCGGTTAGCCCGTGGTAGGCAGTTGATGGGAAAAAAAGATTAAGAGCGAGCAACCTATAATAATAAATAATAAAGGGACTAATGGGTGGAAAATAAAAAGTTAGAAACTTTTTGAATAAGTAAGAGTGTGATTGAAAACATGAGGGAAAGATAAGAGGTTGAAAGAAAGTGCGAATTGACAAATTCTAATGCATGAATTGCCAATAACTAATGACATACACGTGCGGGTGGATAATCGGAGGGGCTAACACAAAATAGACAGACCTGCATTGGTTCTCATCGCTAATAATGCCTAAATGCCCAAGGTTTTATAATCAATAACATAACAACCTACTATGAAATCAATACACCCTTACCGGGCATATATACTTATATTTATTTAATATATATAATATATATTTATAATATTATATATATAATATATATATATTATATATATTATATATTATATTTATATTATATATATATTATATTAATATATATATATATATATATTATATATTTCGCGTGCAAATAATTAATATAATATATTATTATATTATACTGATATATATAATATATATATTATTAAAATATATATACTAATATATATATAATATATATTATTATAGTATTAATATATATATATATATATATTATATAATACATATATATATTAATATATATATTAGTAATATATCATAAGAAGAGCGAGAGAGGTGTTATATTGATGGAATTGTATGTTAGAAAGGGCAAATTTGTAATATTGTCGGCTGTGACTGAAAATCAAAGATGATAAGGAACGGTGAAAATGAGTTGTCTATGTTGGTGTGAAATGTATGTGTGCTGGCGGGGAAAGGAATGAGAGGGGGATGAGAAGGAGTTTGCAATTTTGTTTAATGTGAAAGTGACTTGGTATTGAGGCTTGAGTATTAACCTAAAAGGAAAGCTATTATTTTTAATTTGGGTAGGGGGGGGAACCTTTTTATTTGTAGTGTTTGGAAAGTCCTTAGAATATCTAATGGTTAAATTTAAGTTGAAATGGTCAAAGGTCAATGTAGTGGTTGTGACGTATGGTTCATTTGAGGGAAACGTTGAAGGAGAGTACGATTTTTTGCGATAATCTGAATGATGTTTTGGATGAGAGTGAGTAGGGGCTTTCAGATTGATAGTGGTCTAGGACCCTGTAATGGTTCCGATAGAGTGATCAAAAAAGGTTATGTATAACTAGATGATGTCTGATGTTTGGGATCATAATAAAGAATGGTTAGGTAAGGTGATATTTGATTTCTGTGAGGAGAGAGTAATGTGTCGTATAATAATAACTTTTCTTTAAATTAACACAAGGTATCCATACGATATTACTAGAGTTGGTGTTTAGAGTTTGAGATAGGTATTCGAAAGTGAAAGTATGAATGTGATTATGATATAGTGGAGAAGATGTTTGAAGTAATGTGTTGGATGTTTAATCAGTGACTTGGGTTGTTAGGTTAATGGGATATATGGACATTATGTGTTGTTCGGTGCTTAGAATTGTCTTCATCAAATCAGACTTAAATGCTTTTACGGGGATACGAAAGCAATTCAGTGGATAAAATGCAAGAAAGTATGATACAGTTAAGTGGAAACAAAGGTAATTTAGTGGAATAAGTATCTAAAGAGCTCTCGACAAGTAAATCAGTTATGATGTGTTCAGAATGGACAAATCTTATGGGCGTTGTGGAGGTGTGGAAAAAAAGAATTGATAAAATGAGAATGACGTATTAGAGAGTATGTGGGTGAAAGAAAGGGCTAAATGATGGAAATAAACTGAAAGTATTCGTTGAGATGTGTTGACATAGTGCTCAAAAGATGAGCTGAATGATCAGTCGAGTGAGTTACGCGGATGGTTTAGTTTGGTGAGTGATATGATAAATCACTGCTGCGTGAACCGCAAATAAAAAGTGGATTGAGTTAGTAAACCAATGTCGCAAGGAGAGCATTTTGAGGTTCTGAGACAGAGAGCTCGAGAATAAGACTGTATCAATAGGAGTCGAATGGCCGGGTTTGTTGAGGGGTATGCTGTGTCCGCACCTGGGCCAGCGGGCATGAACCCTAACTTGACGTGTATGCCAGTATTGAGGGTCCGTGATTTGAGCCCCAGGTGGATTTATCTGACTGCGATGAGTTTCTCACTGATAGGTCATTAAGCGAGGCTGAAAGTAAGGTCTGGATTTTCTTTAATCGATTGTTTCAATATTCTTTGTTCTGCTACCCAACTACTTTCTTTCCTGATGGCTGCTCGATCCGCACCTTACACCCCCTCAGTCTGGGGCGAAAAGATAAGATGTAAGAAAGTGAAAAGAGTATTGTTTCTGAAGTGGCAGAGTATGAAGTGGGATTATGTAAAATGATATATTCGACATTCTAATCTATTTATTTCCAAAACATATGAATACAAAATGCTAATATTATTCTTTTTATTTCTTTTTTTTTCGATTAAATAACAGATATGGCTAAAAGAGACCGAAAAAATACTTGTCTTTACTTGATATTGTCATATGGTAATTTTAACATCAGATTCTATACACGCACACTTCATAGATTCCGTAAGTTATTAAAAGCACTATAGTATCATCTTTATATAATTGAAGTAAAAGTATATTATTATATATATATTATATATATAATATATAATGAATGAGATATACGGGAGTGTAATGTTAATCAATTTAAAAAAATCTGATATTTTTCACAATAATATTAGACTTATAAATGATATTTAAAAACACATTGCTGTTTCCATAAATTTCTCATATGTCCATTCCATAAGTATTATATAGGTACCATATAATTATTATATACATTTACGGAGTAATTATTCGTAAAAATTAATCTACTAAAATAACTTCAATAGCTTTTTTATTGCTCTTCATTATTTCTTTATTAGCTAGATTAGCACTCGTTAGCCCATATGGTATTTTATCTCTAATCAGGATATCGATTGGATTGACTGATCCACGCTGATGCTCAGGATGACCGTAATGCTCGAGCAAATCTGAAAATTATTGTTATACGATTAGATACATAAGTCTTCTTTTAAAATAACTGCTGCACTTATTAGACTACTATTTGTTATTTATTACTCCCAGTATCACCATAAATACCTTAATATGTTTGTTACCGATCTATATCAATTGATATTGCTCATCTAGATGGTTAGATTAGGTTAGGGTCTCAACTATGAATATTCATAATTTCACAGGGCTTATATTATATAACTTCATAGTCAAACTTTTAAATATAATGTGATATAATACAGTTAGTAATAAAACATGAATTATCCTTGAAACTTATCTTTCAGCTATTATCATTATATCTCAATATTTGGATTTCTTAAGCATTTAACTATATCATATATATATATACTGGGTAAATATTTATATAATATATTAAAATAAGTTATTAATAATTATATATATATATTAATAATTATATAGTATATATAAAAAATATATATAGATACTTCAATTCAATTGTATCATTTACTATTATATAATAATATTTATATTATCATTTTTAGGGATTGCACCGTATGAGATTATTAGAGAGTAGTTCGGTTGGTAGCCTCATGTGTGCGACTGTACGTTGCTTTTCGCAGAGTGTTAAAATGTGCCGTTCCGGCCGAGATCGGTCTGAAGAAATCTCAACATTTTATTTCTTCCGCTGAGAAAGGTAATCTAAATAGTCTTTTATTTTTTATTTAATCCACATCTTCGCTTTTCAGTATTATCATGGTAAAAAAAAACATTTGAAGGAACGCCCTAATATTTTTTATAAAAATTATTATAATTACGTTATTTTCAAAATTGCCATAAAGCAATACTAATAATAAATAATATTAAAATAAATAAAAAATTAGAAATTGTTTATGAACAGGTATGTTATAAATTTCTTACATATATATTATCGATTACCATAGTATAGAATATATGTACTATATTTATGCTTTTCTTTACAAAAATTACAGCGTTGAAAAATTTTGAAATTATTGATAGAATCATATCCGCAATTTGATTCGATAATTTCCTGTAATCTATTTTGACCTTAGTCAGTATTTTCGCTTTTGTCATTTGTGCTTACGCTCGCTCTGTGATTGGAAATATGACTAATATGACTCCTATGATGAAGAGAACGAATTACTACAAATAAAGCTTAGCAGCTATTTCTTACGTAGTTTACTATTGTTTAACAATTATTTGCATATAAACATTCGTAATAATGTTTCGACAAAGTTGGAATGTGACTAATACAAATTCATGGAATTCTTTACTTCTGTCTACATGGACAATTTTTTCTCTAATAATCATGAGTGCTTGCTCTGTACACCATGATGAATTAGTCACTGACGGTAAAAGAGACTCGTGAAATAAATAACTTTTATCAAAAAGGACTTTTGATAAAAGTTATTTATTAAATTAATAAAAACCAACAACAATTCAGGATATTCATTTTCATAAAGTCCATTGCCCTTTGCCCTTTCATATTGGCCTCTTGAAAGTTCTGCAGTTTGATTTATTGTGTCTAAAGAATATACCACCAATTGAACTTCTGTTGCGGCCTGATGACATCTCTTCTATACTTTTTCAAAATCCTTCTGAGTGACGAAATAAGATGTTCTAACCACAATCATTTGTTTGCAAATATGAGCAGCTTCTCTAATTTTGCAGTCATTGCTTTTAAGTCTGGTCGGTAACTGAGAAACCTTTTCCTGAATGCTGCAGAGCCAAAGTGGTTTGTGTTAAGAAGGTCATTGAAGTCGCTCCTGTTCATTATACAAAGGATCATTTAAGTCGTGCAGGAGTAAATGCTGTTAATAATTTTACTCTTTTGGAAAATGATGAAGGATTTAATATTAACAAAGAGAAACTTGTTGGAAAATTGAAGAGATCATCAATGTCACCAAAGAAAATATTGAACAGTCAAAAACGATTCAAAAGAGATTTAACATCCAGAATCATGCCGTCTGTTTTTACACTGAAATTCCTCAATGCCAAATACCTGTGTAAGGCATTCGTACTATCTCTGATGACATTAATTCTACATCCAAAACACACACTCAATGATGAGAATCAGTATTTTTACAAAATGAAATACAAATAACATCATTCTATATAGCTAGCTCAAGAAATCATATATATATATCACGAATAATTATTAACAATCAGATTATTTTGGAAACTTGTACTCCATAATATATTTAAACAAATTTAAAGCTTTTTATTTATAGTATCAGCTGGCTTGAGTAATTGATAAAGATTTTCAAAGGAAGAGTTGAACATTACAAATCAGTAGTTTAGTGTTTCTCATTCCAGCAGGAAATATGTCTAAAAAGTGGGGAAATAGATACAATTTGGATTTAAAAAATAAAATATTCATGTGTCTTAAACAACGGCTCCCAACTTTTTACTTCCCTACTTACCCCTTGGACTAGAGTCATTTTTCATTGAGTATAATTTTTATAAGTTACTCACTAATCTTTTTAGCTCATAAACTACTATCCACCTGTTATTATTTTCCCTTTATATACTCGCAAAAAAAAAATATAATAATGTTTGTTTTTTGTTGGATAGTAATGTTCTTTTAGAGCTATAATTAATATTAGGAGTCATCGAATTAATTGTTGACCTCTATAGGGGATACCAGAAAAGAGGCCGATACCGACTATCTCATAATTATTTTTAGTTGTCTTCACTATATAGTTCCATACACATTTTATTTATTAATTACATAATATAACCCTAGTAATAAGATAGAACATTGGTACTGCTAGGCAACTCGCTGAGTAATATATCTTAATTCTGATCACACAACCAATATTCATACTATAACAAATTAAATGTGATCTACATCTATTTTGGTAATAATTTGTACCCATAGTATATTCTTATTTTTATTTATATACTCTTAAGCATAGTTTTCATGATATAGATGAGACACATTATAAATGATGCATAATAACTATATATTAAAATTACTAGAGCGTCTCTTTCATAGTTTATACCTGTGCTCATTCATAAATATATATTTTCAATATTCCAATATTTCTCAGTGAGTAGTATACTCCAAAGATTTTCTATAGCTACCACTAGTTATTCTTTATGTCTCCTCTAACATGCCGAATTACACCTCTCCAAGGAAGATCTCCGTGTGACTAGCTATAGATATAAACCGCCATAGAAGGTAACGGTAATGACAAGCCACGAATCGTTTGAACGCTTCAATCAGACTCGATATAAAGGACGCAAACAGTAGACGAGCAGAGACGCATTATATACATGCGAAGACTATGATCTGTAGTGAGAGTTACAAAGTATTGTATTAAATGAGATTATTCACTTCCATATACATACATCTCTTTAATTATGATAATAACTAATAGGCCATTACATTAACTTATCTTTCGATGACATAAGATAATATAAGTTTAACTTAGTAAGCGTGAAAGAAATTTGCTGGCGAATCCTGTTTCTTTTTATGGTGTGCATTTTACATTTGCTACCACCTACTTCACTAAAACAATCAACGTCGCTCGCTCTTGCATCATGACTTAATAACGGATATTAGAGTATATGGCGAAAATTCCTTAATATTATTATTCGCTTGCAAGCACCCTAGACAAGTATTAATTGAAATAGTTATTGTGAAACACAGATTTGTGCATGCTACCATCACTGAAAGGATTTATATGCTTGCTACTATGCTGTAATCGAGCTCAGCATCCCATGTATTGCGCTAAGAGCCTACAATACCCCTTTTTACACGAGATTATGTGATTACTTTTGATTATACATTGTGCGTGACAATAGGACCAATGCGCTTATATCATTCGAGTAATTTGTCTCGGATGGGTTACTCCTTGTTGGATAGTCTAATTGTTGCCTTAGTGTGCAGATTATGTGCACATGATTCAACCAGATGGTCAATGCAATTTACCACCCTCATAACTAATGACATCGTATAACAATTCCAAAGTCCTCTATCTAAATATCACGTGTTTTCAAGATCAGCGAGTTATATATGACCTGCACAAGACTAACCATTACTAGCAAAATATACAGTCGCTGTTTGCGCAAAGGGTGTGATACTCACTCTCGGCTTGCGCGAGCCTATCATAAGTCGTAACTTTTATTTTGTATAGAGAACCTTACGCGAGACAAGTATACATTTCTCCTGTTAATTGCATCATTTGATGCTTTAGTAGTGTCACCGTCGGAGATGCACATTCTTGTGGTTTTATTTTTTATTTATTATTATTATTATAGTTTATATACAAGATATCGTTCTCTTATGCCGCTTCTGCACGCATTTATCATACCAATCATCACGGAGGGGGTGCACTAATTCGACTCCAAAAAATTAATTCATCCTTTGATATATTTCTAACAAGAAATAAAACAATTACTATTTCGTGAGCTATACAGAACGAGAGCATTAAAGATGATGAGAATTCTAAATTTGAGTAGAATAGGTAAACACAACAGGGAAGATGGAAATAAGATAGTTACATCACGTAACATTTACGGATAACAACACTGATTTATCAATATCCGCTATTACAGATTCACATTGAAAATCTGATGAAAATTGAAACGACAATATTCGATAAGGCAACCCATTCATTTTCTGGAAGTTGCTGTCGAGGAATAGATAATGACTGACAAGAGTTATGAAAGATTTTTAACATATAAGATACATACAACAATAACACTGATTATATGTCTAAGAACACCAGCACGCCGCATATGTGCTCTGACTGTGAGAGCTGCGATAGATTTATGGGAAAGTTCCCTCGAGAAAGGCACAGCTGTTCCACAACGCCAAAGCGTTACCAAGAAGCCAGCCAGTGAGAGAAATATACAGCAAAAGAGATATTAGAAGACACCACAATCCTCTGACTCGCACAAGATACGAGTATCAATTGACTACTAGAACTAGGTATTAAACTAGAGTCTATTTTCCAGCCCATCTACAGACTCTTTTATGGAACGAAAAATCGGATCAATCTGACTGTTATGTAGAAAGAAAAAAAGCTTATTTATCCTGATTGCATCTTACCTCAATTAGCTAGGAAATATCTCTCTGCCCTCCACCTTCAAGTGTATTTTGCCAGAGAATGTTTAGACAAGCAGAAAAATATCATACAAGTAAAAGAATCGTCTTAAGATGTTTTATCAGCTCCTGTTTCTTCATCATATTTAAGATCATTTGATTTTTTAATTATTTAAGAAATCTGTAATAATTTCATGCATAAGCTATTTAACTTCCTTTCACTGACTTGTTTGTCCCTTTGACTCGCCTCCTTAAACTCAACATATAAAAGCAGGTGATAATCCATCAGATCTACCACAGAATAATATAGAGCAGCAGATAATCGCTGACGCAAAAGAGCGGGATGAGACTCACTACTAGTGATCGTAAGGTGCGGAGAGACGCTAAAACAGAGTACACTCGCAATCTAAAACTACGAAGCCCTTAATAGTCTCTCTGATGCTGCCCTAGCAACCGTGGTGATGAGAAGTATTCCAAGACATTTTTTTGTTTATGTAAGGCCAAGAATTGTTTTATTAAGTCAACAGGAGAGACAGAACGTCAAAAAGAATAGGAAGTTAGGTGTCTTAGAGAGGAAGATTTGATAAAGTTGGGTTTTTAAAGAATTAAAATTTCCCAACGGTTTTTGATTACGACCCCACCCGGATATTTATTCAGATCAGGCGAGAATAGAATCGGGAAGATGAAAGACGAGAGGCAAGTCTAGAAGGTAAAAGAGGAAGCCAGGTTTGAAATGAGGTTGAAGATAGTGAAGGGTTCGAGTCATCAGCAATATGAGGGATAGAGTTAGATATGCAGGTGAGATCATTATGAAAAGCAAGAATTAAATTACGAGATAATACAGAACACTGAGGAACACCAGTATTGACAGAAAAGAAGAAGAACATAGTCGTGACCATCAACAACAGCGATATTGAGCGATTTTGAAGAAACCTAGACATAAGTAAGCCAAAGGAAGGAGGAACCCAAAGGAAGGGAGTTGGAGAGCAGTGACTCGGGCCATACCTGGTCAAATACTTTGATATGTCAAGCAACCACACGCAAGTCTCCCCTAGTTACTAAGAGCTGAAAACCATAAATGTGTTAAGTAGGAAAGTATATCGCCAGTAGACCTCGAAGCACGAAAGCCGTACTGGCGATCGGAAAGAAGGGAATGAGATCCCATGATCTAGAAGTGAGAGTTGAGAAGAGTTTCAAAGATCTTAGATACGAATACAAGTTAGAGTTATAGCGGTAATAGTTAGAAGGATCAGAGCGGCTTCCTCTTTACGGAATAGGTTGGAATATGCGCGCTTCTAACACTTAGGGAAAGTGTAGTATTGAGGCATAGAGAATATAGTTGGACGAGAGGAGGAAGGGTAAGCACGGAAGCACACTCCCTTACAACTCGGGGAGGAATGCCATCAGGGCCACACGCCTTCCTAACGTTCATTAGATTTCATAAGAGCCCATGCATCCGATCAATTGTAATCACATTGTAAAGGCATAGGAACCTGAGAGGAAGGAGGAAGAGGAATGACACCATCTTCCAAGGTTGAGTTAGAGGGAAATAGGAGGTCAAAGAGATTGACCTTTTCAGTTGGAATATTAGCAACAGAACCATCAGAAGTTGTTAGAGAGAGGAAAGACAGATTTTACAGAAGTTGTTAGAGATGTTTGCAAGGGGCCAGATATATTTGTCAGTAGGTCAGAGCACTTTCATGTTTAATCGAAAGTCTTGCTCGTCGACGAGAAAAAACCCCTTGCAACGATTTCTAGCTAAAAGAAATTAACAAGAGTGATAGTGAGAACGAGATATTTTCCACACTCGATACCAACTGTCTCTAGCACTGACAATGGTCAAGAGAACAAGTTACGATCGAACATGGATTTTTGAGCGAGAAAAAGATTTTAGTCGAAGAACAAATGAACTGCTCATCCCATCCAACGGATTACAGCTCCCCTTTATCGGCAGAAGCCAATGCGTCTTCAGAGTCAAAGCAGTCACTTCCAATATAGTTAGCGTGGGTCTCAGACAAGAGGAAAAAATTAGGGTCTAGAGTTAGAGAAGGGTATTCACGGATGCAGAAGTTAGAGTGCAAGCCACTAATGTTGGTAAAGTCAATAAAGCTTCGCGCCTGTGAAATCTGCTCTCATACACGCACACACAATCTAAAAAAAAAAAACAGAGAGAAACAAACAGACCAAAATCAAGGAAAATGAGGAAAAATTATTTGCACGCTAAAACCTGAAATTTTAAAACCTGAAATTTTTAAAACGCCTAAAACCCTATTATACAGTCAAATATCTAAAAAATATGAATAATCCAGAAAGTTTGAAAACACTTGCGCATAACACCACACACTCACGAAATTGCGTACAAAAAGAAAAAAAGATACTGTGATCAACTAAAAAAGTGGAACTAAATCTGTATAAAAAATAATAATAATAATGGTATCAATAGTTAAATGGTTACGCTAAAACTCAAGTTGGAGAAACGCGCTAAAAACTTAGTTAAAAAGAAGTCAAGAAAAAAAATCATAAACTAGTACTAGCTATATATATATTATATATATATATAATATATATATATATATATAATATATATATATATATATATATTATACTATTATATTATATATATAATATATATATATCATATATATATAATATAATATGCGAAAACTAGATTTATATTGAATCTAAAAAATTTCATTAATTTTCATCCAAAAAGTAGAAGTATCGGCAATATCGGCCATATTAACCAATACCGATACTCAAAAAAATGGCCGATACCTACCGATACCGATACTATCGGTACATCCCTAATATATATGGTTCTCCTACCGAAAAATCTTTTTGACTTCTTGCCAAAATCATCTCTAACAACTTTTGTAAAGCATGCCTTTCCTCCTCTTATTCGACTGAATGGTTCTGTGCTAATTTTCCAATGAAAAGAGCCAATCTCTTCAGCCTTCCTATTTTCCTCTACTCAAACCCTGGCGTTTCTGGCATTTCTCTTCCTCCTCATCCTCCTCTTCTCAGGTGTCCTATGCCTTTGCCTGTGATTACATTTGATTCTGGATGCATGGGCTCCTGAAATCTATGAACGTTGGAAGGCGGGTGGCCCGGATGAGCTTTCCTCCCCGGTTTGAGGAATGTGCTTACCGATGTCTAAGATCCCACGCCTACTACGTTCAACTATATATTCTCTTATTAATTATGTCTTCTAATGTCACAACATCTTTTCCATCGTGTTTGGAAGCAGCAGCACATGTTCCAGCCTTATTCCGAAAAAAAGCCACTCTGATCCTTCTAAGAATTTTCGCCCTATAGCTTTCACTTGTATTCTTAATCTAAGATCTTTGAAACCTTGATCAATCTCTCAATTTTAAGATATCATTTGGTTAATCTCATTCACTTCTATTTCAGATCGTGCACAGTACGTCTATTCGGCACATTAATTATCGATATGGTCTATTGGCGACTATACTTCCATTATATCTTACTGATTATATGGTTTTCCGTCACTTGAGATTATACGGGGAGATTAATCATTTTGCATTCGGGGCGCTGATAATTAAATATCCTCAAATAGCATTTGAACCTGGTTATGTATATAAACTATGGGCATGCGGTCCACTGCTTCTCAAAACATTTCCATACCTCCTAGGTTTCCTCTATATTATCAACCTTCTCTTTTAGCTTTTCATTTAAATGTCTAGTTATTAACTATATCAAGTTAGTCGCTCAGTATGTTCGGCTTTTTTTTATAGTACGTGACTTCTTTTCTGTCAATAAATGTATAATTGTTCCTTTACATGAGGTTCTGTTACTTTTATCTCCTACTTTTAATTCCTACTTTTCATTAAATGAATCTTCTCATACCTTAATCAACATCTAAAACTATTCCACCCTATTGTGAGTCCGAATAGGGTCTAACCCTCTTAATTCTATTATTATCCTTTCAATTCTTACTTCCTCATATACTATTATATTACACTTTCTAGAATTGAATCTCGTCTAATCTTCAGAATTTCAATTACTAGCTGTAATCTTGATAATTAGAATATTATACGGTATATTGTGAGTCGTCTCAACCTTGTGGACATTTCATATTCTTTTAAATAATCTCCAACTTCTACAAAATCTATCCTCTTAAGGCACCTTCTAACTTCTGCTACCTCTTTCGACGCGTTCTCGTCTTCCGTTGACTAATATAATATCCTTTTCGCCTTAAACATAAACAAAAAAAAGTTTTGGAAAACCTCACATCACAAAGGTTGCTAGAGTGGCCTCAAAGAAACTGGAGTTCTGTTTAGACTACGAGACTTTTCTTCCTCTTCTCAGTTTCTCAGTTATACAAGGCCTCATCTGCCCTTGTATGGAGAAGCTCTCATATCTTGGGGGCTCTGTTTCACCCGACTTTTGGGATGGGGTCGTGTCAAAGGCGAAAGGCTTATAAACTGTTATGTACTTTTCACTTCACTAACCCTCTATTTTTGGGACCGATGTTGTGTCTTATGTCTTTCTATGCGTACCGCAGCGGCAGGTGCCACTAGGGACTTATCGCCTCACGTTACCAGCACCTTTTCGACGCCCTCGTAAAAAAGGGGTGCTGTTATCTGCGCATGAGTTTTTGTTGATATTGTAACTCCAGGCTAGTTAGCTGCGGATGCTTACCTTCTTTCCTCCATGCCACCTCTCGTTCTATGGAATTTCTCTCCATCTTCTGTGTTTCCTGCGTGAAATTTAATCTCTTTCTTTTAAGCCTGCGTCCGTGCTCATCTGCGTAATTTTTTCGTTAGTTTGGTGAACATTTGAGGCGAACACACCCTCCGTTGAATAGGGCTCTTCCCAGTGAGTTAAGCGCGTGAAAACTGTATATATATATATATATATATATATATATATATATATATATATATATACTATATATATATAATATATATATATATATATATATATAATATATATTATATATATATATATATATACTATATATATTATATATATATATATACCGGATATAATAATATATATATATTATATCATATTGGCCTTCTATTAAATGCCGTATACATGCCTCGGTTTCTGATGAAAATTTGAGCTCCCTATCCCCATTTAATGGGAGGCAGGATTTTTAAATGATTTAATATTATATATATATGTATATATAATATATATTATATAATATATAATATATATATATTATATATATAATATATATTATATATATATATATAATATATTATATATATAATATATATATATATATATATATAGTATATATATTATATATATTATACTATATATATATATATCAGAGGTGGGCACCCACAACTTTTTTTTACGTCCGCAATTCGCTATATTCCAGCTTAACATTATTATGTTTCGTTAAGCAATAAATGCTAAAACCTCGAAAAACGCCTAATTTATACATACAGTATAGTTTTTCATTAATAGATATCGGAATATTATCAGATCAAAATAGCTAATAATATTATATATATATTAATTATTCAAACTTCTTTATGGAAGTTAAATAACTTACTATATAAGTTTTTTTAAATAATTTATAGATTAAGATTAATATATTAATTAAATATTTTAGTACTTTTTTGGTCGATATAGTACTTTCTTTTACTCTGATATTATTTTAACTCATTCATTATTATAAACTTAATTTAAAATAAATAAATTTTTAATAGTACACTATATAATTATATAATCTCAAAAGTGGTCTAATTGTTTTATCTAGTTAGTATATATATTGTGATGGACGAGTGGATTCTATATTTTGGTAAAATATCGTACCCATCTGTGTTCAAAATCTCTCATTGCATATCTTATAATAAAATTGTCATTACTGGAACTAAGAATAATTATTGCGACTATTTTGTGCTCGCTACTATTAATTTAACAATATTTTAAAATCAACCTATAACAGTACAAGAAGACTCAATAAAAATAAATAATAAAATGATAATAATAATAATTTTTTAATATATATTATTTAATAGTATAATATATATTACTATGTTATTATGAGTGTGATATTAAATATTATCTCAACTAACACAAAAAAAATAAAATACTATAAAGAATTTTTTTACATTTTTTTATTATAATGAAACGTTGTGCTGATAATTATCTATTAAATATATGTCTCATTATTACTTTTCATATACTATGAATATA
>JABUQX010094727.1:0-28965 GCA_015478945.1 Trachelipus rathkii | reverse complement strand
GAGAGAGATAATCAGACCGTAAGGTGACCCGTTCACATGTTAACTGAACCCTCTAAGTCCGAAATGGAGGGTAAAATTTAAAGGGGGGACTGTTCCATAGTTTTCCAGAATATGCGTGTGTTCTACATTTCCTTTATTACCCTTCCTGAGGTAAGGCCTCCCATTGGTCTTATGTTAGGTATATTCAAATGCTCAATAACCCTTCGGCGTAAAGTTAAAATTTTAGTCTCAATTCTCATGATTGGATATTTTGCTGTATCGGGTCAAAATGAGATTTCTCTCTATTTCCATATGTTTAATGGAGATAATTTACTTTAACGTACATAAAGATAAGCATTCAGTAATTTAAAGATAGGCTTTGGTGCAGTAGTTGTTCTAAAAGAGCGCTTTTAACATTAAGAGCAAATTCAGGTGTATATCTAGTTTAACCTAATACGGGTGTCCACTAATGGTAGAATAAGTCTTTCCTGAGAGAATATATCACCATTTTAACCGTCCATAATATTCATAGGTGTTATTTTTAGATTTACCTAAGCATGGGTTCTGTGGGTTCTCCACACTCTTTTAAATTGTAATATCGCACATGATTGTTAGATGAAACTCCTTCGCATACTTGGAGAAACATTTAATAAGGTTTCAAAATAATTTCGATAAGGGTAACTTGCAGCTGATGCGCCTAGAGATGTTTCATTTAAAAATACCTCAACGTTGGATTAGAAATACGTATACCCGCAGGAAGATGTTGTTTCGGTGGCATAACTATGATGATCGTTCCTGTGAGATCTGAACATCTGTCGTTTAACTAAACTTAGTCTTGATAAAAAAACACAGTTCGAAAGGTCACGATATTGATCAGAAGTGCCAGGAATATTGAATCGAGAGGTACATCTGTATTTGTGATTGAGTGGAAACGGATTAATACTAATAATAAGTTGGGATTTTCACTCACACTAAATCTGTGGTAGGGGTTCATCAGAGAAGAAGACAATTCACTGCTTACGAACAAGTCCTGGGCACTGGGAGGGATGGGAGGGAAATGCATCTTTAGCTGGTACAATCACCGAACGTATAATGAGGAGAGATTTGTTTAAACATTTCTTATAATTTAAGTAAAAAATTAAAAAGGTTGTCACTGTTTATGTAAAATAATGGCCGTTCATCATCGTTAATTAAGGGAAAACAAATCAATACACTTTTTCTTTAGTGGTCCTTCTCTCATTCCTCTTTAATAGTTTTTGTACGGGCGACCTACAACCTTGACCCGTCATCTACGTCGCATTTTTCGTTATAACATCATCTAATTTCATCAAGAAGCATCGCTAGTCGTCGTTTTTATCAGCTGTCGAGGATCGATACCTCCATAATATCCTGGAAAGTATCTATACCCTATACCTGTTCTAGCTGCTTTTTTAGCAAGATATTTACCTCGCTGATTTAAAACAAGGGATGGCCCTTCGAAACAACGAAGCAAAATAATCCTCCCTAAACCCATACACCCATCTGGCATCTTGACCCCTGAGATCGTTCTCTTTCCATTATTTTTTATCGAGCCTTCCCTTCTTAAGTGTACTTTACACACTGCTGCTACTTCATCGCAGCGTGAATATGGTATGGGATTACCTCTACATCTCTTATATAAATACGAATCGAACTCAGCTGGGTCTTACTCAAGGGTAAGTAGTGAACATTAGGAAAACTTATAACTCTTTTACCTTTAGGAAAATGAACTACTCTTAACAAAGAGGCCTTTACTATTGACCTAGTACTGATGTCTATAATCTCTGTATAACTAGGGCCTACCAGGATTTGAAACATCTTAAGACCAAGGTATCATACAAAATGTATTGAACTTCGGTGTCATTTTTTTGTACATACTCTTCCATCGTTGTATATAACGCGTTAGCATCCTTTATGAGATTGGTTTTTGATAGATTATTCTTTCCAGGCCTGCAGCAATACGCTCGAGCTTCGTTTGAGCTACCATCAGAAATTGTTGTCTGCATGTGAGTAATGACAATTACGAAACCAAGTTGAAGGGCGGAAAATAAATAAACTTTTATCGTTCAGGTTCACATGAGTGTGAGATTTTAAGGTGATTAACACGTTATCTTCCGTTAACTAGGGATTTATTAACAAGAATAACAACTAAATCTTTACATATACTGACTTGCTTCAAATCTTTTTGTTAAATCTATGAAGCACAAAATCGTACCGATTTATAGAAACCGCGGTTTATTAAATATCTTTCAAAGACATATTCTTTGTTGCCTCGTTTGATGACCGCCATATCAGCGTTAATTTTTAATACATTTTTAACACTATCAACATTTCTAAATATCGTAAACGCCAAATATGATTCAGGCCTATTCTCTATATCGGCGTCGAGAGAAATTATTTCACTTAATCCTGCTTCATACATTTCTCGATCAAAAGTTATAGGGTTCAATAATGAGTTGTAATAGTCTGATATTTATTAGCAAGGATGTAGATCCCTAGAACGATGACGGCAGCCGTTAAATAGATAATGATCTTATCTCGCCATGTTCCCCACGTAACTGGGATCAGTGTTCTTATATCGCTAGCATTTATATAATGTTAAAACTTCATTGGGTAACTCTACCCATTTTGAACAAGATACTGTCTATTTTACCTTTCGCCTTTAAGATCCTAACTAGTTTTTTTCTTTTTTACTCATGACTCTTAGGATCAAATTGTATTTTCTGTATTTCTTGTTTACTAGAATCCTCCTTTTATTTTTTCTCCGTCTAAATCCTCTAGATAGTAATAATTTAACCTGTCTCTAGGGAATTCTTCTCTGAATAGTAATCTACTTTTAAAGAACTTCTCTCGACCATCCAGCTTCGTACCCTTTCTGAAATTTTCATCAGTCCTGGATACTCTCTACATAGTCTCCTAGGTTTAAGTGCTGTGTTATGCTTTGTAAATTTTTCTCTTTGGGTTGATGAGGTACAAAGGTTTTGTCTTACCATCTCTTAGGGTATCTTAAGTGTTTAAGTGATGAGTCCGAATTATAAGAATAAGCCAAGTCCTGTAGTATATCTATATATTTAAAATGTATTCATCTTCGTGAAATACCTATGCATTCTTTCTTTTATAGTTCGCTGCTACTCTTTCAACTATTGCGGCTTTTATTAACTGAAAATGTGTTGTAATACCCTATGTCATACTCAGTAACTTTTTTTTTTGAAACTCTTTGCCTAAAAAATTCTGTACTCTTATCTGTCCATATCAATTTTGGGGTATCTGTCATCCTTATTTATAATTTCTCCTGACTGCTGTAGCAACAGTCTTTTGATTTTTTATCTTTTAAAACCTTAACCATAAGTATCCTGGAATAATCATTCTATCACAAAAAAAGAATATATCGATACCCCTCATTGTAAACTTTATATTTTATCATATCGGTCAAATCTAACTGCCATACGTTATCTAAATGTGGGGCTATAGTTTTCCGTGTAGGAAATTTTTTTCGTATAGGTTTATGAAGGGTAAAAGCATCCTCACCTTCTAAATATTTTTTCAATTCTTTTTTACTAATTTGAGGAAACTTTGAAGCAAACCTTGAAAAACCCCCGTAACTGTATGGCTGTTTCGCATCAAAGTAATATTTATCGACCGCTTCCTTGGCCTCCATGACTCACAATGACATTAACAATAAAAATTTTATTCATTTATACAGAAAGGTGATATAAAACCGGATTGTCTTATATGAAGTATTTTTATTTTTTAATTAAAATAATAACTATTTTAAATTAGCAAGTCTAAAAACATAGCAAGTGTATACAGAAAGATAACATAGAATATATACATAATTTTAAAATTACAAATAATACAATCATATAAAAAATCATAATAAATAATCAGGAGCTAATCCATTTTGATACTTTGCATGGATTTTTTCTTATTCGGCCCGTCCTTGAACGTAATGTGTTTCTACTTATCAACTTTAATCTATCCGAGGCGAAAGAAGTACCAGCAGGACTTGCATCAGGTCTAGGGGACATTGGAATATTATCCAGATCCGATAATCTTTGTTTATTCATGATTAAATTTCCTTGGAAATTAATAGTCTGAAGTTCTTGTTTGATCCTGTTCCATCCTGTCACTGGAGGCCTTCCTTCCCATTACCCTGTGAGAGATCAGTATCAAGTCACAATAATTTTCGATTCCAAATACTTGTTCTTTCTGTCTCCATGCATTAATGATTTGGATCCCGAGTTCAATTCCAAAGTAATCCTGAATCTTTTAAAAACTATATATACGCAGCCTATACCGTTTTCTTAACTCCTGACTGGTAAGCTTTCCTTGTATTTGTCTAAATTTAATCTTCTCTTTTACCATGGGCTTAGTATCTTGCTGTTAGAGGCTGCTTTTCCTTGGTGATTTTAATTAAAACTTTTTAAATCTAACTAATTTGTTGTATGGCATTTTTGATATAGAGGTTCTTTTTTCATGAATGTTAACATTAGAGTTTAATATTTGTTGCAGTTCCTTCTCATAATTATTTATCTGTTCAACTTGCGGATCATATAAACTCAAAAGGCTGCTGCTGAATCAATGGGTGATAAGGATTATATCCGATCTGATGCTGCTGAATGTCTGATCTGGAGGGTGGTTTTCGAACTGTTGTTGGTTGTTGTTGTTGTTGTTGGTTGTATGTTGTTATTCTTTGCTGTGCTGTTGTTGTTGTTGTGTTGTTGTTTGTTGTTGTTGTGTGTTGTTGTTTGGTTGTTGTTGCCTGTTGCTGTTTGCTGTGTGGTTGGTTGTGGGTTGTTGTTGTTGTGTATTGTTGTTAAGATGGTAAGGGTTCCTTGTGTTAATTGTCAACTTCTCATAATCGTTGTAGGGTAAAACCACTACCTTCATTCACATTGAAGCAAGCATTGGTTATCAAAGGGGCTATAACGGAAAAGAGTAAAGGTAGGAACACACCTCCACCTTTCTGTAATAGTTTCTTTTTATTTTTAAGTTTTCTTACGTTACCAGCAAGTTTTTTAATGATGTTTCTGTGACAACGTAACTTTACCTTCTGACGCTCTCTTTAAAAGGAACATTTCCTTTATAAGATTTAGGCATACTTCGGCTATACATTGTATAAATTTTTCATCTTCACAGATCAGTTTAGGTTTTTCAGAAGGTTTCAGGGTTTTAAATTTTTCTCCATAAGAGGTAAATAATCTGGCTACTAGATGTACTCCATATATTACAAAGGTATGTATAGAAGCTGTCTCAAATCTGCGGTGGGTGATGAGTATTTGTACGCAGTACACTCTTGCGTGTTTCTTAGATGAAGCTCACACAAGAGTAATATAACCATGAAGTATAGATGTAACTTCTTTATATACTTTTAAAGAACTCTTTCGTTGAGTAGGGAGAACATTTTGGGTAGCACCACAACTTGGACCTGACTCATATCCCTTTCTTTGTCCAAACGTTAAATTACTGTCTGGCGTGTTTAAAGACATCATCCCTTCTATCCTTATTCTGATGAAAGATTTCTGTTGTTATATAAAATACCGTGATGTTTAATATGATGTGAGTAAACTGTTGAAAGTTCAGCTATAAAGCCTCATGTCAATTTAAATGGCATGATCATCAAGGATTATAATTATTAATGTCCTGGGTAAACATTGAAGATGCTTTTTATGTCAATATAACCCTTCGTGAAATTCGATTACATCTTTGTTAGTTTTTAAACTTTTCTTGGTAAATACTGTAACACATATGATTTTAACAGGCTTTTGCTCGAAAATCTCGACCTCTTTTAAAATGTTTAATAACAGAAAAGTTTTCCCAAACCTGTAGGACCAGACACAAGACAAGTAGCAGGAGCCCGGAACATAAATTTACAACGTCCATATCTAGATTGAATACCTGATCACTAAGGAATCAAGAAAATTTCTTTGCGGTTATGTTATAAATGGGTTTGTTAACTCGTTTAGATCATAGAGTCAATGAAGGGTGGTGAGGGAGGAATGGGGGGGGGGAGTGGGGAGATCTGTTTGATTTACCTGATTTATTGAATTTAGGGTTATGTAAAAACATGAAACAACAACAACAACAACAACCAACCACAACAACAACAACAACAACAACAACAACCAACAACAACAACAACAACAACAACAACAACACAACAACAACAGCCACAACAACAACAGCAACAACAACAGCAACAACAACAACAACAACAACAACAACAGTTTCAGCAGCTATAACGAGAATATATACCTTTTGAACTGATATGGTTCAATCGTACGTCGTATTCTTGTTTACTTTTTCTGATTGGTTGAAGAAAGAAATCTCATTTACTTTTAGATCTGTTTATACATTCGAATTTCGTCAGTAAGACATTTTTTCGTTGTGTTGGTATGATGACCTCTCCTTCTGCTCCTACGAATGTCCTCTTTACGAGGACCTTCGTAATACCCAACGATG
The DNA here is from genome assembly GCA_015478945.1 of Trachelipus rathkii. Classification (NCBI taxonomy): domain Eukaryota; kingdom Metazoa; phylum Arthropoda; class Malacostraca; order Isopoda; family Trachelipodidae; genus Trachelipus; species Trachelipus rathkii. The sequence continues at coordinate 22,506 of JABUQX010094727.1, read as the reverse complement.
TGTCAATTACATTTTTTCGTAAAACGAATGGAAAGCAATATATTACCTGTATTCCAATTGGAGGTGCAAGTAATAGACCTTTAATCATGTCGGTTGAAGAATTCCTCAAGATTATCGACACGCGTTGAAGCTTGGGTAAAGACTGAGTAATGGTGTCTATATTTTCTGAGACAATCTGGCATCAACTGCTATCAGAGGGACAGTTTGAGAGGCTCTATTAAAATAGATGTTGCATTTCACTGCATCTGAATAATGTTAAAGTATTGATGTACGCAACTATTGGAAACCCCATGATGCTGTCACATTCATGGTAGTGTATAGTTCACTGGTTCAGACTCTAAAATATAACAGTTTGTTTTGATATGAAAAATCTACTTAAAGTCTCATCTTAAAAATGTTGACATACTCGAGAACTTAATTCATATAGCTCATGGTGTAATCTACGATACTTAACCTGAAACATGCCGGTTTCCCGTATAGATCAGTAACGAAATGCCTTAATAACTATCAGCCAGGATACGTTTACTTCTCTCTGGGTGAGCAGTGAGTGCTGTTGAACCGAAATATGCAGAAAAATGATTTAGTGCCACAAGTTGTATTTATGTTACATCCTTTTGGAAGGTGTTGAATCTCTGGAGAACACATATAGAACTTGCTCAATTTATAACAAGATGGCCTATTCCCCCTGGATTAGATGGATTAATATTATAAAATAAAAACTTATATGTATGAATGTATTTATTTATTTAATGTTCTTTTTATTGGAAATTATATGTTATACACCTGCTTTTAATAAACTTGTAAATATATTTGATGCTAAAAAATTTATATGTTAACGATTATGTAGTTTGCCCTTATGTTATAAAGGCTTAAAATAAAAACCTTGTTTTCTTTTTCCCGCTTTTTTCAAAAAGAACTTATTTATACTACAAAGAAAAATATGACTTGAATCAATAGATTGAATTTTTACGTTATGAACATGAAAAGCTTAAAAAATAAAATAAAAAATAATAAATTTTTGAAAAAAAAAATCAAGTTGAAAACAGAACACGTTTGCATTCTCGTACCTGGATCGCGCCGGAGGGTGCGCCTGCGGCCGCACGCCGACACGCGCCCGTTTCGCGTCGGATCGCGCCGGCGGGTACGCGCCTGCGGGCGCGCGTACGAGCAGGTTTCGCGGCGGATTGCACTGGCAGGCGCGCCTGCGGGCGCGCACACGCATCGATCAGGAGCCTGTTGACGCTACCTTCTTGCTCATGAGGGAGTCTCAAACACCCTTAGTTCGACTCTATTCCTTATAAATATATTTTAACACAAATTATTGTATTATTATACAAATATTTCTATCCCCACACGCAACTGGGCACCGGGAGCCCAGCACCGGTGCCATGGTCTAACTCAAACTCATAGATTCAGACTCCCTTTTCTCCTTCTTCTATACACTATAAAAATTTCAGCCTTCTATGATCAATTTAATTTTTTAGGGGGGTGGGTTCCCACCCCTTCATGGGGACCCAAGGGGTACGTAATCACCTCTATGATGAGATTACGTCACCATATAACACCCCTCCAAATTTTAACACATTACGATAACTCTAACCTCTATAGATATATTATTGGGACCGGAGCCTGAGCAGGAGCCGGAGCCCGAGCATGAACCAGAGTACGTAAAACTGAACGAAGCGGGGCAGATGAAGGAGATAAATTAGATGTAGGAACCGTAGAAGGCTTTAAAAAACAACTCAGAAGTTAGTGTAATAATAATACAAACAAACAAACAGACAAACAGACAAACACAGACCTTCGGTCTGTGTCTGTCGGTCAGACAGACCTTCGGTCTGTCTGACCTCCAGGTGTTCGATTTTAGACCTAATCTTGCTCTCTCAGATCCCACCACAAGGGCGTAAGCACAATATTCACGTCCCACCTCGGGCGACGCCCCTCTATATACGTAATCCCACCACCACGACTTGAAATTTACCACTGTTTTGAGCTAAAACACTACTTAGATTATATTCCAAGTTTCTCAGACTTATAGCTCTATTCCTTCATATCGAAAAAGGTGTCAACGGTCAAAACTGTCCATCACTCTTATATATACATATAATATATATATATATATTATAATATATATATATATATATAGTATAATATATATATATATATATAATATATATATATATATTATATATTATAATATTATATATATATTATATATTATATATATATATATATTATATATATATATATATCTATATATATATATATATATATATATAAATATTATCTATTTATATATATATGATATTATATATATATATATATAATATATCTATATATATATATATATATATATATACATATATATATATATATATACTAATATATATATATATATAATATATATATATATATTATAATTATATGATATATAGTATATATATATATATATATATGTATTATATATATATATATATATATATATATATATATATATATATATATATATATATATATATATATATATATATATATATATATATATATATATATATATATTTTAATATGTAGAGGTTGGGTTGAGTCCTTGAAGCTGACTAGTAGTATTATGATAAGAAATGTGTGTTAGTAGAATGGATGTGCTGATGCTCACTGCACATCTTTTCGAATCTGGGAATTAAACTGGAAACAGCCACCCTTATTTCCTGTTCTACATTTACTTTTGATCTATACTTGCTTTTTATGACAGCTACAGCTGAAAATCCTGCTTCGCACAAATATGATGTTGCAAATGTCATTAAAACTCGAAGAGCTTTATAACTTAGGAGATGATATTCATTTTTTATTGATATCCAAAAGTCAGTCAAACCCATGCTGTCAAATTTTTTTTTAATGTATTGTCGCAAAGACAGTTTCATGAAGGTTTCTATCTTCCCATAAGTAAATTCACGCGTGGAGCATTGGGGATCTGATGGGTCTTGAATATCCATGAAAACTTTAGTCGAATCTTACTTGACTCTTCATGAAATAGTTTTTTGCAAACACTCGTAAAGATTTAAGAAGATGGTTCTTCAAAAACAGAATTTTATGGCTGTCAAGAAAAGTTTTCAATTTCACTTGGGGAAGTTTGAAAACTGCTGCAAACAGGGGAAACAGTCTTGGGTCAGGATCTTTTATTTTTCTTTTCCACAGCTCTAATTTTTAATGAAAGAAATTTTTTTTCGGCAGCTTCAGAATATGCATTTTTTCAAACCCTGTGAGAGAGATTTCAGCGTAATTTAACTTTTTTTGCAGTATATCACACAAGTAAATGCAAGCTCACCAAAAAAATCTCAATTTATAAACAGTTCTGATGCTGATGTTTCTGCTTGTTCAAGGAAAAAGATATTACTTTCTTCGCGTAAATCGAAATGTAAATTTCATTTACATGCCTCGAGATAGCATTACGAATTGGCTAAAATATAATAAAGCCGTGTACTCTGATCTCATGTCCTCACACAATTTTTTGAAAAACCTAACTTTCATTGGTCGAGTTTTAATAAGATTTACGACATTTCCTGCGTACTCTAAAACCATATTGAGTGGAATACTCAAGTTCTTTGATGCGAAAGCTTCTTTGTAAATGAAACAATGTGTCTGCAATGAAAGTGGAGCTTTTTAACGAAAAAGAGCTTGTAAAGACCAGACATTGAACGGCCACCATCTGCACAAATACCAATGCAATTTGCCCACTCCAATTTATTATCACTCATAAATGAATCTAGGATCTCAAACAAGTCTTGAGCTTTTGTACTTGCAATAATACTTTTATAAAAAAGATCAATAATATCAATACCGTCTACGAGCCGAACATAGCAAATTAAATGCGCATCCTTATTATTATCCACTGCTTCATCTAATTGCAGCCCAATTTCATTTCCTTTTATTTTTTCAATTAACTGATCATATCTAGATATGTTGGATTCTTCGACTAAGAGTGTTGTTAGACAAAGGAACCTTTGAAGGTGCTTTTCCATCGACTCACCAATTATAATGTTCACTAAATCAACTGCAGCAGGTTGAATTAGCTCCTCTGCGATGGTGTGTGGTTTTTTACATTGCGCGATTCTATATGCAACCTTATATGACGCCAGGGAAGCGTTACTTGAAGTTGATACCTGCCGAGAAAAAGTACTTCTTTGATGTTTTTTAATTCTTTCGCCTTCCTATCAAAAAAACCTTGAGGTTTACCAATCACATCACGATGATTGGTTTCTATGTGCCTTTTGAGCTTACTTGGTTCATGCACTCAGGTGTCAAAACTTTGAGGCACAATACGCACTGCGGTCTCTGTTAGGCCCTAGTATCAATGGCTACAAAGCAAAAATTCAAATAAGCTTCACTCATATTTACTGTATTTCGTTTTATTATTCACCACTTGTCCCTCCCACTATCTCTTCATTTCACCTACGACGTCTTATTAACCATTTTTATGGAAGATCACACCAAATATTTAAAATTTTAAATAAAAGTCTGTAAAAGAGATACACTTTTGTCGGCAACCCTTTTTGGTCACTAGTTACTGGTGGATTAGTCATTTTATCTATTCCATTATTTAATTATAAAATAGTATACTATTTACGTGGGAACTATTTCAACTTTTTCTTTTCAGTAAGTTATGCCGTTATTAATTAACATTTTCACCAGGTTTTCAACACCAGAAATGCAAATAATTATAGTCTCTTGGTATAATCTGGCAACAGTCAGTCTGTGAATGATATTCTCTTTAATATGGTGTGTGCCAGATTATACCAAGAGATTATAATTATGTCTTAAAACTGTAAAATGTAAGTTATATGACTGCCAGACGTACGATGCTCGAAGAAACGAGTATATTCAAAACTTATATATATTATATATATAATATATTATATATATATATATATATAATATATATATATATATATATATATATTATATATATATATTATATGTACATATAAATATATATTATATAATATATTATATATATATATATATATATATTAATATATCGATATTATATAATATATATATATATATATATATTATATATATATATATTATATATATATATATATATATATTTATAATATAATATAGTATATATATATATATATATTATATATATATAAATAATAATATATACACTAGATTTAAATAATTTTTAATTCTTCTTTCAGAGCAATAATTTCCTTGAACTCAGAAGACATTTCGTTAAATATAACCCGCGGCACCCTGGGGTGCCGCGGCACACAGTTTGAAAAAACCACTGTGTTAAAGCCATACTCAATACAAGTTGGCCTGCAAATCAATCTATAAAGAGCAAGCAGCTTGGGGTATTGAGAAAATGATTTTGAATGCGTCTCAGAATATCCAACCTCTAAGAAGAATGCTTAGTGAAAGAAAAATAATGTGTTTCTTTCGAGATCGATCACTAGAAGAAGAAATTTAAAAAAACATTAAGAATGAGAGTAGGTTTGAGTTGTGAGTTTTTGTAGATGTTGCTGTTTGTGGAAGATTATGTATAGTAGATAGACGAAGAAACTAGGTTTTTGAGGCATTGTAAACAATCATGTTTTCTTGGACGCAATCAGAGAACAGCAAAAGACGAGAGATCATTTCATCCAAGGTAATCCTCATACGCATTACTATTCACTAATGAAAGGTGTAGTAGTGTGCATAAGAATGGATAAGTGACGAAGTGCCAGATAGATCATTAGTGAAAAGTAGAAATAGGATTGGTGACAGAACAAAACCTTTAGAAACACCACTATTGATAGGTTTAAACTAAAGGGTGACCGGAGGCCGTCTACAACATCTATCATAGAAATGATAGGAATAAAAATCAAATAGAAGATTACAGAGAGAGAGAAGGACAGATACCGAAAAAGGGAAGTTTATAAATCAAGTTTTGGGGTAGACTCAACCGAAAACTTTCAATATGTCTAGCCTCACCAGCAAAATATCAATCAACCCCGAAATGCCGAAGAGCATTGAACCAAGGGTCAAAAGGAAGGGAAAGAAGACCGCCAGTTTAGCCTCCTTTACGAAAGCTATACTGGCGATTTAAGATAAAATTAGAAGATTTAGGATGTTTCAAAATCTTCCTGCTAAGAATAGATTCGAAAAAATTATAATAAACGGAGGTTAAGACGATGAAAAACGATAGTTGAAGGATATATATATATATATTATAGTATATATATATATATATATATATATTATATATATATATATATATAATATATAGTATAATATATATATATATAATATATAATATAATATATATAGTAATACTATATATATATAGTATATATATATATATATATTTCTTTGATTAAATGCTAGATTTTTATTAAAATTTATTAAAGTTACTCTTACCATCATAATAAAGGCTGAAGAAACGAAAAAATTTGCTGCAAAAATAACAATCCCGATATAAATAAGAGTATCTGTAAATACTGGTTCAGGAAAACATTCTGCTACTGAATCGGGAATGTCACATTTGTAATCACAAGTTTCCTTATTTGTACATTTTTCTTTTTGCTCTGTTTCATTTAGTTGTGTTTATATTGACGATCAAAACAAGCATCTTTGTTCACCAAAAGACAAAGTTATTTCGATCTGTGTCAGAAGTGAATTTCAAAAATTACTTTCTTGAATTTTTTTTTTTATTTTATTCTTGCTAAAATCTAAAGAAATGGTTTGAGGTTAATGGAAAAACTTTTTAAATTCAAGCGTCATTCATTCTTAAAACGTATAATTGAAGAACACCGTCGATAATAATAATAATAATAATAATAATAATAATAATAATAATAATAATAATAATAATAATAATAATAATAATAATAATAATAATAATAATAATAATAATAATAATAATAATAATAATAATAATAATTCTTTAACTACCCTCAGATAAAACAATGTTAAGTATTTGAAAATCTGAAGCTAAAAATTTGTAAAAGTGTCTGTTCTTCCATGATCAATTCCATTTTAATATTCTTAATAGTCGACAGAAAAATGGATGAAAATAAATTGTCCAGGTTATCCCAGTCATCTAATATTTCTCTCGTATTAACACGACACTCCAAATCTGACGTCTCTCGTCCTTTCTTTGTCTACTCCGTAAGAGAATAAATAACTCATAAAAAAAATGTTCAAATCCCAACAATCTGAAACCACTTGTTCTTCATGTAAAATATTTCGCTTGTCGGAAGTTCTTAGAAATAAAGAGATATAATTCTCCCCCCCCCCTTTTTCAATTTTTTTCTCTGAATTTTATATTAAACTACCAAATTTTACTTACATCTTTTGAAGTATTAAAAACTGGACAAGTGAATGTTTCAAAGTTGCTTTCAGTGCAGTTGAACTTTACATTTTCGTTACCGCTACAAGGCTGGCAATTCTGAAAAATAAAATTAAAATATTCATATATATATATATATATATATATATATATATATATATATATATATATTATATATATATATATATAATAATATATATATATAAAAATATATATATATATATATATATATATATATATATATATATATATATATTATAAAAGTTTGGAAGTAAAAAGCAGTGGTAAAACTAGAAGTATTCTAGATTATACTAATATAGTATATGAAGGAATGAGCATAGTGGGTAGCACTTAGGTCTGGGATTAGAGAGCTAGAGAGAGAAAAAAAGGAGACTGAACTAAAAGATAGACGAGTTACACGATCTAAAAGATAGACGAGTTACACGATCTGTCATCGAAATCGTACATGCATGCTACTAAAGTAAAAAAGGAAGCATTTTTTGTAATATCAATAGTGTTAAGCAGTTCAGCGTCTAAAAAGAAATTGTTAAGAATCAGTAAGTATATTTTTGATAAGTCAATCGTTAATTTGCTTTTTTTTTATTAGCTCGTTAAATATTTCTCCGTTCATCTCCGAAATTGTTAAATCCTCCATAAATTTGAAGACCACTGATGTAGATGACATAACTTATTAGCAACATCGCCTTAGAACATTTTGTGCGAAGTCTCTACTAAATGCTCTGGTTATTGTTTTGAAAACTAAAAACTTAAACATCGACAGTAGAGTATTATTGACATTCGTAACCATATTACTCCTCAAAATACTCGACATTGACCCTTTGATTATTAGTAATCAAATGCGTTAATTTCCATGCGGTCTAAATAAAGTGAATTCTATATCAAACCCTGAAGTGGGCCCTGAGATCCCTTACAGAAGGAGATTAACTAGCATTAGTAGAAAGGATAGCAAATGGAAATGTTCTCCTTCATGCAAGAGAAAATCACCTATGTTATACAGTCCACAGTCCACATACTTCGAGGGACCCATCCCACCGAAAAAATAATCATTCATTCCATTGGAAATCAAAGAAATGTGGCAGAATGCCCGACAAATATCAGCAACACAGCTCCAAAGTCGTCTCCTCGCCAATGGAGGGGGTGGTTCATGGGGAATCCTTGAAAAGATAGATCTAGAAACAGAAATAACAATGTGACCGTATCACCGAAGGAAATCGTAGATGGAAATAGTTTAACAATATAAGAAGAAAGATTGAAAATCAAGAAATGATCTAAGAGTTTTTAGTTAACCTCCAGTGCGATCGGAGATACGGGTAAGGAGTTTTACCACCTACTCAAAGCTGCTCTAAGTATAGGAATTATGTGCGATTTCACCAACTATATCTTGAGAATTAGAGCAAGCTTTAACCCAAATTGTTGAAGATATTATGTGTTTCATTTTTGAGTTTAGATAGTTAAATAATTTAGGATAGTGAGTAGAATTAAGTGATATATAGAAAGTACAGATGATTTTGACTGTAGATTGTTGGCATGAGAGAATTTATAAGCCATTAAGTTGAAAATACGAAAGACTCCATATCAGATACAGGAAAACAGACAAAATCGTTGCTTACATGTGCGCAACATCGGCCTTTGGCTGAAAATTGAGAATAAAGACAGAAGAAGGGAACAGAGTATAGGATTTGATATCGGAGCGTCCAAACACATTAGTTTCTGAAAAGATCAAGATGTTAACTCCAGAAGAAGAGAGTTGGTATTTAACAGTGGGAATAGTTTTGGCAACACCAACCCCATCCACAACTCCATAAACTCCCAGCCAATAACAGGGGAGGGGTGGACGAGGGGTACCAAGAGATTTACAAAAAGGTAAAATTAGGAGAAAACAAAACGCGAATTCAGTATTAATTTATATTGTTGAACATTTTGGGGAAGTTATTATGTGAGACTAAAGGGTTCTTCGACATTTTTTACGACAAGAGCTCAGAAATTTTACTTGCAAGGAAAACATAAACATTAAAATACTTTCAGTTAGAATTAAACATTCCTAACTTATCAAGTGAAATTGGCTTTACAATTCCTCATAAAGGATAATTAACAAGAATAATAGGAAAGGTTTATTTTGTTATTCCCAAACATGCATTTTAATTCAACCAAATGCTTTAGAGGAGGTATACTTTCAGATCAAATATTTTGAGAAGAGAAAGAATTCGATAAAGAAAGAACGTTTGATTCTACTCTTTCGGACCTCCTTTAAAGAATCAGTCTTAGCATTTTTGGCAGTGCCATAAAATATGTTGTAGCGGGATCTCAAGCCAGCTACCACTATATATATATATATATATATATTATATATATATATATATATAACCTATTGATATATTATATATAAGAAGATAATATATATATATATATATATATATATATATATATATATAAATGGAAAAATATGTTTATATATATATATCCATTATATATATAACGTTATATTATATATATATATATATATATAATAATATTATATAATATATATATATATATATAATAATAGTATATATATTATAAATTTTCCCATTTTTATGCAGTATTATAGAATCATATATTATAGATAGATATATATATCAATATATATATATATATATATATATATATCATATAGTATATATACATATATTATTGTAATAGATCCATTATAGACTTGAATTTTGATGAACACTCATATTTTATACCTTTTAGGTTATTAAAAATATATATAATATAGGAATATATATATATAAAGTGCGTTTATAGGAATAAGTACATTGTATAATACTGAAACTTGAATCATGTTAATTATAAAGTGGATTTAGGAGAATATAGAGAACTATAAAATGAAACGTATATAATATTATAATAGTAGTAAGGTTTATCTCTAATTAACGAGAAATGCTGCTCCTTACCCCTATATATTATATATATACCTTTTATACTAAAACGTCATAATATGGTGCCTCAAACAGGCTTAAAAAAAAGGTTAACTGAGGGCACTTAAGTTAAGGTACACGGATCGCCTTAAAAGCCTTGAGAAAATCTTCATATTAAATAATATTTAAAAATAAACTTCATTCATACCCAAGGCTATTATTACTCGAGGATAAACAAGGACTTTTCTTAATCTCAAGAGATCCCAAGATGCGGCCTCTGCCAAGCGATAAAAATGCTCGCTTCGCCCTTTTATTGCTACATGCTATTAACCACTGTTGGAATGAAAAGGAGTTGTGAACATTTATATTACTGAAATTCTCTCTTATTACTCTCCTATAATATTTTTATTACCATTTTATTTTCTTCATAGCTCTAATCATCTCTCTTTACTCTCTCTATATTCTATCCTCTTCTCTTATCTATTCTTAATCTATCTCTCTATCTCTCTCTCATTTCTTTTCTCTTCTCTTACTCTCTCTCTCTTTCATCTCATCTTCTTCTCTTCTCTCTCATCTCTCTCTCTCTTCTATAATAATTAACACTCATTCTTTATTAATTCTCCACTCTTACCTTTACTTTCATTAGATTTTTGTCGATCCTCACTTATTAATCATCTTCTTTTCTTACTCTCTTACTTATTCTTATCTATCGTTACTATTACTCTATTATTAAAGCTCATATTCCACTCTATTTGTTAATTTCACCCTTCTTATTATTGAGTGAGATATATTATATGAAGATGTTTTTAGAGACTCTTTTTTAGTGTTTTACGTGCATTTAAATAGAATCGAAGAACCGAGAGAAATCTTTATCTGATTAAAGTGAAAAACTTAAATCGCGAGTTATTCTGACTTGTTCTCTATCTCTGCTCTGCAATCTATCATAAAGCAAAAATCTATTGTATTAGCTCATTATTTTTGTACAATTTTGTTATGTATTACGCCAATCTCTGCTTAACAAAGATCTCTCCTAACCATACACAATTACAATTACAACTCTAATCATATCCCTATACGCTCACACATCTGACTATATTATTATTATTATTATATTATATAATTACTTATATATTTAATTTATTATTATTTAATTTAATTATTATAATTATAATTATTATTATTTAAATATTAATTTATATTTAATTATTATATTTATTTTATATAAATTTAATTGTTTTTTTTATTTTATCCAAAATCTTATATTTCATTATTATATTATTATTTATTTGATTATTTCCAGATTTATATTATAATTATATATAATTTATGTATATTATATATAGTTATCTATATATAATATATTTTATTTTTTAATAAATAAAACTCTCCCCCCTCAGGTGATCCGCGAGTCATTTAGCCGTAGTATTATACTAGTAGGGACGTAGGGGTTGTAGCTATCATAATTACATTATAATATATAATTATATATATAATGATATAGAGGGGGTGATAGCCGTAAAGGTCCCCCTCCTGTGATGATCTTAACTTTTAAAAATTAATATTATTATAAAAATATCAAATTTAATAAATATTTATATATATTTTGTTCAAGGGTTTTCTACCATATTCTTCAAACTTTACGTATACATTCTTCAAATTTAAACTGAATTTAAAATAGCCTTAAAGCATACTTTTATTTCTTCTATAATAGTCATACACTCTAATTTTATATTTAAAAGTAACTATAGGTGTGTATATAATGATCAAATACTCAAAATAAAATATATAGTCAAATAATTTACTATTTTATTATTAATTCTTATGTAAATTATTACATTAATAATAATTACAATATATTTTTTTGAAAATAACTACAATATTTACTAATGTATTTAACCCCAAATCATTGAGAATACGATATAACATTTTTTTAATTATTTTCGTTCCTATTATATGGTGAGTATAGTATCATACATTATCTTATATATCATATATAAATAGTACCTATTATATATATTATTTTATATATATATATATATTATATTATAATATAATTATATATATTAATTATATATATATAATATATATACTTTATTATATTATTAATTTATATTATATATATATAGGTACGTGTATTGATGTATTTTTGTTGTTTCGATGTTTACGTTCCAATCTAGAATTCTTATCTTAATCTTTGTGAATTCTTACTTTATATTTTGAAATTCATGTTTGAATTTTGATCTATCGATGCTAACAATTACTTATGGATTATTTTAATTTACCTTTGTTTCTATAGCCTGTGTGAATAAAACAATACATCTTTTCTTCCAATATATTGTTAATCAAACATACTTTAACTCTCCTAGTTTAAAACTCAATCGGGGGGTTTCTATCAGCTTGGCATTTCAAAAAAGGAGGAGGGTGGAAAATTATTCAAATATAGGATGTAAAAAGTACCCAATTTGATAATATAAAGACTCTACATCACAAGAAGAAAAATATACCTCTAAAATATTAATTACCATAGCATTTCAAGTGATGTGAAGGAATTACGAGTAAAACCCAATATTCTTATATTGACAATCTCCAAGTCCTTATTTTGAGTTAATACCTGTTACGTTAACAATCTATGATCAGACGAATAGTGCGGCTCTGCAGGTAACGCTAAGCAATCTTTTTTCAAAAGTCAGAGGACTAAAAATAGAGGGAAGATTTGATAATTGCACGGTGAAAAATAGTAATGAATATATAGGCAAGGAGTTTCATCACAAAAACTGAGTGACTGAAGAAAAGTAAGTGCACCATAACGTGATAGTGTTCTTTTGATATAATAGTGTCACAAAATTCACACAATTTTTAATGTATTATAGAGATACATAAGGACCTCTTGTGGTTACGAGTATGGGATACTACGCAGTCTGATGTTAGTATATAAGATAATGAAGATGAGATCAATATATATATTTCATCTCTCGAGCACTCATGCTCAGTTTAGTAAAAACCTTTATTAGAATTATGAAGATAAGTATATATAGGACACCAACGTCACGCGCATAAGTAAAGGGTCAAGTGAGAGTATCAGTAAGTGATTATGGATGAACAAGTTTATATAAAATAGCCTCTAGCCTAGATATCAATCTCTATTCAATAAGGAGGTGGACCGTATCCACCAAAATGTATGTGAAGTATACAGTTATGTTTCTAATTATTACATACGATGATGATTAGCTATTATGAGAGACCCTTATATATATATAATATTACTGGATGATATTCTATGAAGTGAGTCAGTGAAGAAAAAAAAATCACGCTAATCTTGTTATGAACACCCCCTTGCGCCATATTTGTCAACCTTAATATGTGCTGCTAGAGGTCTCAAAGACAATTCATTATTTATGTTAGTCCAATAATAATTGATTTATTTACTTACAAGAAGACATCATAGAATCCGTCAAAGTAGGAATTGCATCAACAGTTAATCTTGAGCGTATTTAAGTAGAAAGGAGGGCACAAGCTGACAGCGCATACGAAGTAATGAGAACGTGCGTCTATCTCGTAGTTTTATACAAATGTATGTTGAATTTCAACAAGATTCGGTCTGCAATCCACTCACTACTCCGGAGATAATCCCGATAAGATTCGTGTGCAGATAGCAATCCTAATTCCGAAAGCGTTAAAGATTTTTGCAAAGGGCACGTGACTCCGTTAATTTGAGCTTTTGGCAGGACTCTATTGACATCATAAGTAGAGTGAGGTTTTAACACGTTTTATACTATTGAAAATAAGTTAGTGCGAATGTATTATGAATTTTACAGCCTTGAGAAATGTACTCGCGCATAAATTCATGGTGCAAACAGGGTTAGACATGATTCTCTCGATGTTTAAATTTAAGCAAGCTTCTTGTTTTGATAGACAAAAGTATTATTTGAATAAAGTTAGAGATAAAACAGATACCTCTTTGAAACATCTCTCCATCACAATTATTATATAGAGCTAAGGGCGTTATTTTTTGAATCCAATCTACATAGATATAGTCTCAAAATGGTAAACGCACGGTATAGATTCACAGCAACTCCGTAAGGAGATTAAGTTTGAGTAAGCAAAAGCGATTTGGTATAGGTACCAATCCAAAAGTGGAAGCTCGCTGTCCACATTACGTGAAGAGCTACAAAGACGTCTCCTAATCCATATTTCTCGAAGCGCTGTCGAAAGAAATTCCTCCAAGTATTGTACAAGCCGGTTTACCACATAAGACTTTCCCATGGTCTCCTCAGAGCAGGGTCAGAAGACCATATACTCTGACTTTTGATGGATAGAAAGGACTGTTACCAGTTGATCTGGTTATCACTTCTCATATATACATATAGACTTTTTGACGCTACTTGTGGAAGGGTCAAAACCTAGGTGGTTGTAATGAGATGGTCGTCTCTATAGTGATCAAAGAGACCAATAAGTTTGATATAAAAAGTTAGTGTCAGAAGATCTCTCGAGACTTCCGAGAATACAAGTTAATTGGCATTGTCCTCATGAGTAGTAGCTAATGATCAGGTAAGGATTTTAGTTAGCTTTTTTTTGCGGGAAAATTGCTGAATAAGAGCGCGTTCCGGCAACGAGCTTAAGACTACCTCTCAATTAAGGATATTAGAGCATCTGTGGAGTATGAGCTAGAAGGGTTAAATTAATACGCAGAAGCACGTGAAAGACATTTGCGAGGAGGCGTGCTAGCAGGGAGCCAGCTCAGGTCTGGGAGAAACAGTGCAAGTTGGACTACCGTCTCGAGAGAAGTAAACGTTACGCGAGTCTAGAGAAGCCCGCCGAGGGAGATGGTCATCTGGGCCCGTCACTCGCCCTACGCTGAGAAAGAAGAGTATATGCATATGGAAATGCTCAAAAACGTAGTGAAAAGAAGAAAGAAGAAGAAGAAAGAAGGAAGAAGAGAGAAGAAGAATGAGGAAGAGGAAGGAAGAAGAATGAATGCTGCAAGTGTGACCCGATCGGAGAAGATGTATGTCAGAAGTAATGACAGGTAGAGACGATACTTTGGAACACCTCAGCGTGGTGAGTCGCTCGCAGGTCAGGGGTGCCTAGTTATAACATATGCCGCTGTTATCATAATCCACTGAGTCGGAATTAGATTGATTATATAAGCTAGTGTAGCAAAGAGCACATAATATACTAGCACTTTCTAGGTAAGGCATGATATAGGCATTTAAACTATGAGCCGTCAATGTAGATTCGAGTCTATCAGAGAGACAGTAGCACAGATGCTTTTTTACTACAGAGTGAATCTCTCATAGAGATGTTTTTAGCCATAAATTTAATGACTTCTCAGAATCTACTATTTTCTTTTTTACAACCAAGGTTAGGGAAAAAAAATAATACTAAGATTACTTTTCCCTTTATATATTTAACATGGATTATAATATGATTTATTCTTTTTTTTTTGCCAGTTCTTATTTTTTATTTATTCTTCTGTAAAATTTAGTTGATGTGCGCGTAATTCAGAATCTTAATTTAAATTATTAGTAGTAAAACAGTTCCGATTTATTTTTTTATTTTCTTCTATATTTATCTTAATATTTTTTTATATTAGTTCTAATTTAGCTATTACTTTATTTTGTTCTTCTAATATTTGTGTGCTATACTCTTTTACATTGATATAACAAGAGCCTATGTGTATCTTAAAAATCATTTTAAACTGAATTCATGATCTTATTTATTTTTTAACTTTGTATATTGTTTTATTGATATTTTTCTATTAAACATGTATTCCTTATCCCATCCTAAATATTTAAGAATCTATACTATTTTGTTCTCATTTTCTCTAACTTATTCAAAATCTAGATTTAATATTTGTTTATAGTCGATGACGTTAAAACTATTCTTGCTGGTTACTAAAAAAACATTGTAATATTCTCTTATTTCATAGCTTTGTATAGTACTTAGCAAAAAATTATGCGACGCAATACATATTCCTATATTACGACTACTTAAGCATTAAAGTCCAGAAGTTTGAAATCCCATAAGGTGAAATCCGAGTGTAGTCGAAGATTACTCACTACACTCAGTCATCCTTGATCTATTGAATGTTTGTTGTACATTAGAGCTACGAAGATTTTCTATGATCTTATTGATTCAAGACAATTATATTTTCTGCGATATGAGTTGAAACGCGTGTATTTTATATACGACATAACTAGAAAGTAGAATTTATATGTCATTTTAAATTATAATTGTTATCTGTGTTTAAGAATTTACACATTTTGTATTCTACTCTCTCAATATATGTTCTTATACCTTATAATATCAATCATCTTGTTCTAGCATACTCCTGAAGAAGCAGAGTGATACTAGATCTCAGTAATTCGGGGTCACCTACTCTCAAACTTGACCTTCTCTCACGTATGAGTGCGCATGAGATGCGTCCCAACCACTCATGTAGTTCTGTGTACGTTGAATTGTCCCCCTATGCATATTGAATCATATTGCTCTGCGAGAGTCATATTTTAAGTATTAGTGATCTTCAAAACTATAGTTAGTAGATTTGAGTTTTGAGATTATGTTCTCTTAAGTACATTGTGAGTGATTGTATTTATCTTAAGATCCAGGAAATACTGTATTCTATCATTTCATGTTTTTAAAACTTAAAGAAGATACTCTTGCATTAGTAGCATAATAACCAAACATTTTAAATGCGTAGTTTAAATCAGTGTAGAAGAGAGCTGATTTATTAAGCACAATAAGAAAATATCGTACAATTGGAGATTCAAGATTTTTCGAGTACTAAGTAACAGGAGAATCAAAGCTGCCCTTCTCCACTCTATCTCCATTTTATCCCGATTACATGTGCACATGACTCCGCCTTTCTCGTAAATTGATAATACTAAGTCTTGTATGTGATTAATATTATGTAATATTCTTAGCAGGAAGAAATCACTGGCCAGACCTGAGGTCTAGACACAGTAAAAATATCAGGATTTTATAGAAGTAGTGTTCACAGATTTCGTCAATTAATACGAATTAGCAAAATCAATAGAAAGCCCGCCCTTACGGCCCATCCCCACCTTTCTTACCGAACATGTGACTTCCATGCAGAACTCTTTAAAAAATGTAAACCTCATTAAAAAATAATATATATATTATATATTATTATATATATATATATATATATATATATATAATATTATATATATTAATTATAATAATATATATATATATAATTATATTATTATTATTATGTTTATATGTTCCTTTAAGCATTTTTTAGTTTTTAACTAAAAATTCTATTCTTTTTATAGTTAAAATACTTATAAAAAATAAATTTTGCATTTATTTACATTACCCAAACATAGATAAATCAGTAAAATCATCGCATGTAGGTTTTCTGTAATTCATTATTATATACTATATTGTATTCTATGAGATATTATCATAATAATTGGTTTCCAATCTAAAAAATGTATTATTTGATAATTTAAAATTTTCGAAATAAGGATATTTATATATTTCAAATCATTTTAAATTTTTTATTCGCACTCTATCATAATTACTATAAATATTTTATATATTATTATATATATTATTTTGTTCTTTTAACATTATTTATTGTTTATTTTACTATAAAAAATTTATGTCTTATTATTATATATATATAGTCTATAAAAAAATAAATTTAGCCTTTTCCCAATCCATTATGTATTGTGCTGGGTGAAGATTAAAAAATGTCGGAAAATGGCTGTTTTGCGTAAAATATCTAAATACTCGAATAATAAAATGGGGGTAGAGCAATAACTTCTAATCTCCTTTATATTTGCATCCGAAACGCAACACAATAAGCACATCTTCATGAAGTGTAAACTTAAGTACAGTTAATTTTGATTTATTTTACATAGCTAACTATTTGAATAACATAGAGTATATATTTAATAAAATACTTATATACTGTAGTAATAAATGTTAATTAAACATCTTAAAAGAATACTATTACATTTCAATTAACAAACCTTAAAGTTACAAAGAAAATTACTAGTATAATAATAATAATACTCATATAAATTAATCTAAATAATAACTAATCCCTATAACTCCCCATATACCTACAATCATATGATAGTAATATCTATTAACTCTAATACATGTATTCTCTACTGACGAGAAAATAAACATGCTAATGATTAAAAAAATTATAACTAAATATCATATGCAGAATTAATATAAATATCGCTTGTAAAAGTTTACGAGAATGAAAAAACACTGATAAAAATGATAAATAATTAGTGAGTAAAGAGCCGTCTTAGCGGAGAATATCACTAATAGACAATATCCTGGAATCCTGAAGTGAAATCCAGGAACTGTGAAACTGAGAAGTGACTTTCCTTGTAAATCTAGGAATAACTGTATATATGAGAAGAAATAAATAATAAAAAAAAAAAAAAAAAAAAAAAAATAAAAAAAAAATATAAAAAAATATTTATATTATATATTATATATATATATATATATAAATATATTATTTATAATTATATTATATTAAGTATATATATATAATACATAGTAATGATATTATATATACTTATATATAATATATAATATATTATATATTATATATATAATATATATATATATATAATTATATATATATATATATTAAATATATATATATCATATATAATATATATATATATATATATATATATTATAGTATATATATATATATATATAAAAGTAACTCCTTATGTAAGTATATGTAATATAGATCCGAGGTTCTCCCTAGGCGACTCCGGAGTCCTATTCCAGTGTCGTGTTACCAACTCTGACTCGCTAACACGCTCAGAATAAAGATACGCTGACATATAAACCTATGATGTTTATAATAGATAATTCTTCTCTTCAACTCGGAATTTTAAGTGTATTTCACGATGTCAGGACATCTCCCTACAGCGGTGCATAGACGTATAGATAATTCAGACGCATGACCATAGGCGGTCCTAGTATTCCTAATCGAATCAACCGTCTTATCATAGTATAGGGGTAAGTAACGACGTACTACTTCTGTATCTAAATGTTCGATGCACAGCCATCTCTCAAAGTAAAGATCTACGGGATACTTCTGTCTTAGAAAACCCATACCGTTCGCGAGGGCCCGGATTCTCTAATCATCCTCGAGTAAGTGACCAACGCACTATTCATTCTCGAAGAGTCTATTTCTAATCACATCCTTTTTGAGCAGATTATGAACTAAGCGGTGTGTGATTACTGCAGACTCAAATAAATATAAATTAATATAATAAATAATAATTATTTACTAAATAATATAAATATAAGTTAATTAATAGAAACGTAAAGGTTTAATAAACAAACAAAATGTTTTTAATTATTAAAATATTAATATAATATAAAAAATTTATAATAATTCTTCTAAACGACGCTATTAGAAAAATGTTACACATTCTGCTTTGACATTCATAGAATAAACATCATGTGATCCATAAAGTTAATACGATGATTGCATGCTAATGTATTAAGTAAAACGTGTATCTTAATATAATAATAGTTCCTTTTACATTAATAGTGTTTATAATATAATAATTATATTTATATATATTTGTGAGTGTGTGGCTATGTGATGTATATATATTTATATGTGTTTTGTGTGACGTATGTGTGTGTATATTATTATATATATATATATATACATATATAAGTATTTTAATTAGATTTTTTTTTCTTTTAGAACCATTTTGAATACCTTAATTTCAAAATAAAGTGATGCAAATTATAGTATATAAAATCCATTAAGCTACTTATGATCATAAAATATGTAGGAAAACTAAGTACCGCGAAAAATTAATAACACTCCCAACATAAGAAAATAACTGTAGAAATAAAATAAAGAACCAATGTGACGTCTCAATTGATATAATAATTATACTGACATAATACTCAATGTCGGAAAGTGGTTGGGTCGCTTATGTTTACTAAAGTAGAAAAGTATTTAGTGATAGTAGCTCGTTGCATTCGCTGTAGTTTGTTACTTTTCATCGTCTCGCCTGTGCGCTGCGAGTGAAATATTTTAACTTTATTATTTGTTCGTGCTGTGATCATTGGAGTTTATAAAGCAAAGTATGTTTGCTTGCATGCCATACCTCACTCAATACGTTAGATTACATGTGTAGTACAAATACCAGATGATGATATACTGTGTTCTTATATTTATCTGTGTTTTGCTGAATCAAAACTCACTTTCTGTCATATATGAGTGAAGCAAATTTTTATATTATATCTTTCTTATTCAGAAAATATAAATCTTTCTAATTATTGTGTTATTAATTTTCACTTTACTTGAAACGTATATATATATATATTATGATTATATTTTAAAACAAAACAACACAACAACTCATAAATCAACTAAACATACAACTCTAAATCAAACATAAACAACTAACAACAAATAAACAACATAAAATAATAACATTTTCAAACCAATTTCATATTCTAGTCAACCTTAACATAAATATGCTCACTCAATGCAAACGTCGCACATATATATATATTCAACAACACATGACATATATATATATATAGAATTGAAATTATTTTTAATGTTATAGTTATACAAAATATTGAACTTATATATATGATATAACAATTAATATTCAATAGTAATCAAATAGTATTCAATTAAGATCAAAGATAGATTCAAATATATAATCAACTAGATATTCAAATATAAGTATCTCAGATATTGATAGTAAGAGGTAGATTGTGATTAATAGTATTTGATTTACTGATTTATACTTGTTTTACTTATATTTCTATTCCTCTGATTTATATGATTACTGCTTTATAGTATTTAAAAATATGCAAATTTATATTAAATTCTAGAAATCATAGAAAAGTAATAAATATTTTTAAGTAAAAACAACATGTTTAAATAAACAATAAAAACTCCTAAAATAGAATAATTTTCATTGTTCGTTACAGATACATTTGATAGTTTAAATAGGAACTCAATAACATAAGTGTATATAAAAGTCTCTTCATATATGTGTTATACGATAGAGAAAAGAATACTATTATAATATAGACCTAGACACCGGAATAGATCAATAGCTGGTATACTAATGATTTATTCATTGAGTAATCAATAATGGCTGTTGCATTAACCGCAAATAGCGGGGTTAGCGCTGAGTTAGGTTGTGACCCATCGTATACGTTTACAGATTGTACTGACGTGTTACTGAAAGGTTTATGCTTTAGCTGACTGTAGATCTGCATATCTTGTGTGATGGATTTGCTGTTTTGATGTCTGTTAAGCTATTTTTTGAGTGTTTATTACCAACTTACTCTGCTTTATTTAACTCTCTTTTGAATTATATAAAGATCCACTAACGAAGTGTGTAAAGAAACAAAACAACTAAGTGTAGTCATAAACAGTATACGTCGTTCGTCTGCTAGGGTACCTGCACAAGAAAGATTCTCTCGAAATCCGAACTCAATGCAAAGATGCTCGAGAAATATACGATGACAGGTAGTCATGGATATTTTTGTTTGCGGGGATATCCTAAGACTCTCAGCTCTCTCATTTTACTTGATTTACCTGAACACACTTATTTATCTTTCATTTCTTACAATAAGTGTGTATAAAAGATGCATTTTTTATTGCAGATTTGAAGGTTAGATAAATATAAAAGTGATATATATATTTAATATAAGTGAAAATAAACAAAAATTATCTACTATAACTAATTATACAATCTTTAAAAATAAATAAATAAAACGTTTTCTCCCCCCAAATATTCATTTTATAGCATTTTTTTTTATGTTTTGCTAGGTTAGCTTAGGTTTTGTTAAACTATGATTAACTTAGGTAGATTACGTTGTAATGACCCTGCGAAACTGTCATTAAAAAATAAATATTATACAAAAATATAAAATATGACATGAATCAGTAATCAGCAGTTAACCACGGAGTAAAACTTCTATTGTAGAGTTTTAGGAGGGTGGTGGATCAGTTATTTACTGATTTATGATCTTTTGCTCCTAATTATGTTAAAAAACGCAAATTTTTTAGTTTAAACATAAAAAGAATAAATTTTAGTTTTTAATATACAAAAATATGTTTATATATTAAATATATTAAACAAATAATTAATATTAATATAATTTGTGTGTATTTTAAATTTATATACAAATAAATATGACTGTAATACTCAGAGTATAGATCTAATAGTAACACTCGTTAATTGAGGT
>JABUQX010094726.1:52500-65150 GCA_015478945.1 Trachelipus rathkii | reverse complement strand
TTAAGAAAATGATTTTGATGCTATAAACATTTGGCATAAAGTGATGCATTACTTATTATATTTGACCTCTGACAGGAACATGAGCAATTAGCCAGTCGCCATTGCGTTACGTATTAATATAATTGAGCACATCGTGGGAATAACGAAACTCCTCGTGAAGATATCAACAACAAGCGTAGAGATGATGGAGATGTCATCGTAATCACCACTTTGCAAAAAAACTATCTACTGAAGAAAATAGGTGTATAAACAAACCCTTAAATGTAATGATGACTCTTCTTTAAACCCTTCAAAAGAAAGTTAACAAGAATACGACGTACGAACGAAGGCCATATCAGTTCAAAGGGTACATATTCTCTGTTAGAAACAAACAACCAACAAACAACAAACAACTAACAACAATAACATAGCACAAAAATGAGTTCTTTATATACTAACCAAGAATATATGCTAACATAACAAGGTTTTCACATTATAAAGCTAAATAGCATATAAGGACTAGAAAATAATGTACAACGACGAATCTATCACAACTTAAGCCCTAATAAACTGTTATGCATTAACAAAGAGTCCACACTTAACACCTGTTAAATTAACTAACACTGCATACAAAAACGTAACCATATGCTACTTTTTCCAACATTCTCTAGCATATTAACGCATTAATTTTAACAGTGAGCGCAGTAATATTTAACAACGAATTTATCATAACCTTGTTTAATTTTCATACAGACCAACGAAAACTGTAAACATAACAAAGTCTTTGGATAAACATAACGCAAAAAATAAGTTCTTTATATACTAAAACCATCGAGTATAAGCTAACGTAACAACGTTTTCTACATTAATAAAGCAACATAACATACCTGAACTAAGAATATAATGTACAACGACAAACCTAACACACCCAACTCACACTTTACTACTAACATTAACTAAACTTCCGCACTTAACAGCAGTAAAGTACCTTACACTTCGTACAAAACGTAACCTATTCACAACTTTTCAAGCATACATCAATGACATATCAATGTTAATTTTACATAACATCGAATAGTTATAACAAAAAGTTTAGACATAAATGTCTATCATCATTACCTGACAAAGAAGTATAATGCTGACGTAACAAATGTTTTACAACTCAACTTCGTTAACATTTAACAAAAATTCATCATAACCTCGTTTAAATATCATAATCCCAGCGAATAATCGCAAACATAACAAGGTTACCAAACATAACAAAATAACAAAGTTTTATTTTATACTGACATAACATAAAAATAAGTTCTCTTGAATAAAATATCACAGTAACGTAATAGTTTACTGATTTTTAAAGCAGTAAATCAGTAAATCAAATCAAACCACCCTTCCAGCACGTCCCTACCGTCCACCCGCCTTGATACTATGAACTATGATTCAAGTCATATTCAAGTATCATTTTGGAAAAACATAACATAAAAATAGTTCATGTATATACAACCTACGAAATGATATGCTGTAACAACAGAAGTTTAGCATCAATAAAGCTACATATCATAACCGAACTAAGAAATAATGTACAAAGGCAAAACTAGAACATACCTCGCGTCATGGAATAATTCAGCTACATCTGAAACATTCGCCGTACTTATTCAAAGGTAAAAGTAGCTAATAGGTCATCACAATACTCGATATGTTCCACTTTTCTCGCATATCAGCAACAGGTAAAGCCGCATCATCTAACAAAATCCCTTACACAAAAATGACCAATCTAGTCAAACATTCCACCTCCACCAAATAACACATCATACATCAAACATATCCACATCGTTTTGAGTATAACATCAATTGACCTATGAATAATGTAGACATTAGCAAATTCTAGGGCAAACCTAACATTACCAACAAAAACTTAACCTAGCTTCACGTTCTAAACAATTCATCGATCAGTAACACAGTAAGTATCTTACAAAAACTCACATCTCTAACAAATTCGTGTTATTTTCACATTGTCAAAGTATACTTAACATAACGTACCTAACTTACGAATAAACAGGTTTTCATTAATCAATGAGTATTCTTAAAGCAACCCACATAAACCTTCGAGAGAAAACCCAAGGGAGAGCGCCCCTGTGTAACACTCTAACGCTGTTCAGGCAGAAAATGAAATATTATTTTATCCTTACCCCTCCTTTTAGAAAACCCAGCCTCCCCCTTTCAGCAATAAATCAATTCAAAACTGGTTAGACCTTTGGCAACAGCTCAATCATTTACACGAGCGAGCTTGATAGCACTGTAAGCACTGTAAGCATTACTTGGAGATCACCCCAGAGAGATGCCACGAAGACCCATCTCGAGGTACCCTGAAGAGGGTGTAAGCCGGGTTACATATACATGGCACAGCCCCAAAGGGTGCTGCGCCAACTTACTAGCTCTATAATCTATCCCCTTTAGGCGTCTACACCCGAGATGCGCGCTCATCGGTCCGCACTCTCTAGCTGGTGCGTGATCTCCGAAAGGTAGTGCTTACAGTGATTAACAGTGCTATCAAATCGCCTCTGCTAGATGCGCTTCGTTGCCAAAGTTCTACACAGTTTTGAATTCTATATTCTTCTGAAAGGCGCGCTCGCCTGGCTAAAATAGCATGTGTAAGGATAAAAAAATTTCAGTGTACCTCCTGAAAGCGTTGAGGTGTTAAAGGGGCGCCGTCCCCTGGTTTTCTCTCGGCGAACGTTATGTGTTGCTTAGAATACCTTGACTTATATGAAATACGTTATGGCTAAGTATAGGCTACGTTATGTATAAATATACCTATTTGACTCAAGTCTGCCAAAATATAACATATTCTGTTAAGATATGATGAGTTCTTTGTAAGATCATTACATAGTGTTAACTGACGATGGATGTGTTAGAGAACTGAGCGCTAGGTAAGTTTTTGTTGTGGTAA
Organism: Trachelipus rathkii; assembly: GCA_015478945.1. Lineage (NCBI taxonomy): Eukaryota > Metazoa > Arthropoda > Malacostraca > Isopoda > Trachelipodidae > Trachelipus > Trachelipus rathkii. The sequence goes on along the minus strand of JABUQX010094726.1, from coordinate 62,224 downwards.
TGTATAGAGATTGCCTAGAATTTTGCTACTGTCTATGTTTATCCATAAAATAATGGATGTTATACTCAAAAAACGAGGCGTCACACTTTTGATGAAGATGGTAGTTAATTCATAGTTCCAGATGTTTTGCTTTCTTGATAGATATTGCTCGATTTTGTTAAGCGGATTTGTTAGATGATGGGCTTCGCTAACCTGTCGCTGCTATATTTTAGAAAAGCTCGGGAACATAATCAGTACTTGTTTGACCTATTAGCTAACTCTATACCTTTGAAAGTGGAGGAATTGCCTTCCAGGGATGTTACGCTGATTAGGTTCATACGCGTAGGACTATGTTAACTTTCGCCTTTGTAACATGTAAATTCTTAAGTTGCGGTACATGATATGTAAGCTAATTGATTGCTAGAAACTTTGTTCGGTTAAGCATATATTCTAGCGTTACATGTAAAGAACTATTTTATGTTATGCTTTACCAAATGATACTGGAAATTATGACTTGAATCAATAGTTCAAAATATCAACAGGGTGGGACGGGTAGGGACGCATCAGGAAGGGGGTTTATTTACTCGAGTTTACGATTTACTGCTTTTAAATCAGAAAACATATTATACGCTTTACTGTGATATCTTATTCAAAGAACTTATTTTTAGTTATGTCAGAATAAAATTTTGTTAATTTTTTTGTCTATGTTTGGTTAAACTTTGTTATGTTTGCGATTATTCGCTGGGGATGATATGAATATTTAGACGAGGTTATGACGAATTTTTTTGTTAAATGTTAACGAAGTTGAGTAAAACACAGTTACGTTAGCATATATATTCGCTTGTAAGTATGATAATTAGACAGGTTCTTGCTAAACTTTTCATTTGTTACACTATTACGATCTGTTAATGTAAATTAAACATTGACATGTGTAGAGCATATGCTCGAAAAAGTGTGGACTAGGTTTACGTTTTGTACGATAGTGTTATTACTTTACTTGTTAAGTTGCGGAAGTTTTAATGTTAGTGGGTTTATTTGTACGTATGGAGGTGTTAGGTTGTCCGCTTTACAATTTATATTCTTAGTTTAGGTTTGTTATGTTAGCTTATTAATGTACAAACTTTGTTATGATAACGCTAGCATATATTCGTTGGTTGCTATATAAAGAACTTATTTTGATGTTATGTTTATCACTTTCTAATGTTTACAGTTATTCGATGTTTCGTAGGATAATTTCAAACAAGGGTATATGATCAATTCTGTGTTAAATGGATTTACTGCGCCACAACTGATAACAATTAACGTTACGATGCATTCAGGATATGTTTGGACAAATGTGCCCATGAATAGGTTACGCTTTTGTATGCAGTGTAGTTACCTTTACACGGTGTTAAGTACCTTTTTAATGCTAACAGTTATATCTCTGTGCTTAAGTACAAATTGTGATAGATTCGTCTAGACATTATTTCTACTCCTTCTGACGCTTATTGTTAGCTCTTTATTAATGTGAAAACCTTTTTATGTTAGCATATAATCGTTGTTTAGTATATAAAGAACTCCATTTTGTGCTATGTTATTGTTGTTGTTGTTGGTTGCTCTAACAGAGAATAATATTTACCATTTTGAAACTGATTATGGCTCGTTGCTACGTCGCTCGATTCTTGTTTACTTTCTTTTAATGGGTTTAAAGAAAAGAGTCTCACTTACACTCTCTCACTCTCACTCTATACACTCACTTTCTTCGAGAAGTAGGCATGTTCTTTCGCTATTGGTTGATACGATGACATCTCCGCCATCTCTACGGCCTTGTTGTGATATATCTCACGGAGGAGTTTCGTTATTCCGACGAGTGTCAATTCAGTATTAATCGTAAACCGGTATATGGCGACTGTACACTTGCTCCATTTCTCCTTGTACGAGGTGGTCAACATATAATAATATTGCATCCACTTTGATGCGCCAGAATGGTGGTATAGCACTAAATCATTTTCATTGTTTGAGTTGGTACTTTTTCTGAAAGGTGGGGAGGAGATAATGCAAAAAGAATGACGTAATGTATATTTGGGTAGGTTATGCGATAAATTTGTTAAATATTAACTATGATAATGTAAGAAATAACTATTGTTACGTCTTGGAATTATTCGTTGGTCATGTATGATAATTCTCGGTCAAGCAGATGTATTTTATACCATTTTTTGATAAATCTGTTACCTGAGTTGCAAATGTAAGACTTAACGTTAATATGTTAGAGATAATGCTTGGAAAAAGTATGACAACGGGTATAGTTTTGCATGCTAAAGTTAGTTACTTTACTGTGTTTAAGTGTGAACTTTGGTTAAATGTTAACAGTTTATAAGGGCGTAAGATGTGTCTAGGTTTGTTGTTGTACATAATTCCTAGTATCACTATGATGACCTATTGTTAGTTTATTCTAATGGTGCAAAACATGTTAGTTCAGCATCATATTCGCTGATTACTATTAAAGAACTCAATGAAGCTTTGATAATGTTAACAGGTTATTCGTATGTAACGTTGTGTTAGCGTTTGTTCTTCGTGCATTATTTTCTTAGTTCATGTTACCCTATGTTAGTTTTATTGATGCTTGAAACTTTAGTTTGTTAGGTATTATTTGTTGATCCAGTATTATAATCGGACAAGCTCATTATAAATTTAGTTAAATGTACTGTGTTAGGTAAGAATTAACGTTAATATGATAGAAATATGCTTGAAAAAAAAGTAAGATTAGTTAGTTTTGCTATTCCATGTTACGTTCTTACTGCGTGTTAAGTGTCGAAACTTTTAATGTTAGTATGTTATTATTTGGGTATAGTTAGCGGATAAGTTTGTCATTTACATATATATTTTTTGATGCCTGGTATTCATATGTTTAAGATGTGTTAAGTTGTCGTGTGGGTATATATTCATAGTTCAGATGATGCTACGTAATCTTTATTAATGTGAAAACTTTTGTACTTAGAGCTCATACTCATTGCTCATATGATAATTTACACATGATTGTGGAAATATTGTTAAAAGTTAGTATGTATTATGTAAAAATTCAGTGATATGTTGAGAAAAAAGTGTGAACTAGGTTGCGTCTTTAGTCTATGCTATGCGCTACTTCACTAGCTGTTCTAAGTTTGTGGGCAGACTTTATCGTTAACCCATTTATTTCCTGTTTAAGATGGTCAGTTTGTCCTGCTGTATTATCATTTTCAGATAAGATGATGCTAAAGTAAGCTTTTATTAATGTGGAAATCTTTGTTATGTCAAGCATACTATTTGCGATGTGATCTTTGCTATAAAGAACTGATTTTATTGGTTATGTTTATCCCAAAATAGATATCTCGAAATAAGTGACTTGAATCAATAGAACAAAAGATCATGGAAGTGGATGGCCAGGAGGGTGGAGGGATGGTGGCTGAGATGTGGCTCTTGATTTATGATTTAGCTTGATATTTGGGATATGTTAAAACATGACAATTTTATAAAAATTGACGCTATAATCAATAATCTAACTCTGACTTCAACTAGCGAGCATCACAGATTGGACAGCTGAGGTGAGCGACCATGGTTGTTCGTATGGTGTTTGAATTTTACTGACCTTTACTTGCTTTACGCCACGGTATGTAAACATGAAAAATTTAAGTAAAATTTGGACCTTAATCAATTAGATCAATAGATCAATAGATCCACAACTGACAGCGGGGTTGGGAAGGTAGATGGATTGTGTTTGATTTACTGATTTACTGCTTTTGTAAGGGTTATGTAAAAACGAAATTTGTCAAGCTATAAACATAAAACAGACATGAGAAAATTTTATTTATTTATTTATTATATTATAGTATTTTTTATTTTATTTTTTTCTTATGCTCTGAAACCTTTATTTTCAAAATCTACAGACTCAACCTAAACATATAATAAAGACACAACCATGTCTGTTACTACGATCTGTTTATTAACTCGGCCCGCAACGGTCTCACAGCCACCGGAAGCAGGTTATCGACTCTGAAATCTTCTCCGTACTCCTCCTGATCCACATTCTCTTCCTTCTTCCTTCCTCCCTTCCTCCTCCTTTCCTTTCTTCCCTTTCTTCTCTCTCTTTCTTCTCCTCTGTTTTGCATTCCATGATTTCTTCTTTCTTTTTCAACTGAGAACCCCTCAGGCGACAGGTCTACTGGACTCCGAAAGCCGTAATTCAATCCAGACTCGTCTCCGACTCCTACTCCTCTTCCTGTCTTCAAGTTCAATCTTCTACAGATTATTATGTTATTTTTCAGAAGGGGGCAGCTCCCCCTTACGGTTGGGGACTCCCGGATAGGGGAAGCGTAACTCGTCTGGATCGCGAGATTACGTCACCATATACACATTCTCCATAATTTAACCCCAATCACCTGACCTTAACTCTAACCTCTACGTAGCATATTATATTGACTCAGAAAACCTGATGTGAAGAAGCAACCTCGGCGGCAAAGCAAAGTCAGAGCGTATTTCCGGGCCTGCCGACCCACTCATCTCCTAGAGTGCGTTAAAAAAAAAACGATCCCTTACGGGGATCGTTTTTCGACTCAGAATCAATTCCTTCGGGATTGTATTCTCGACGTAAATTAATAATAATAATAACATCGTGTATGTGTATGCGACGCGCGCGCGGCGCGCGCGCTCTCCTCCACGATCGAACAATGTGTCATGATTTACCGTTTAGCTCTACTCAATCTTCGGAATTGGAAACCCAAAAGATCATAAACGCGCACGTAGCGGCTACGCTTTTAGGTGACCCCCTTATATAGATCCTACGAGACTTGACAATTTACACTCGGTTTCGAGGCTTAACACATCACATAGCTTATATCTAAGTTCAGACCATATAGCTCTTTATAACTTTTTGAGAACAAAGCTGTAGGATCGCAGATGTGGCAATACTACACTTATATAGTATATATAATATTTGATATATATAATATTATACTATATATAATATATATATACATATATATATCATATTATTAATATATAAATAATATATATCTCTAGTATATTATATATATCTACTATTTACGTATATAATATATATATTATATCTATATATAATGACATAGTTATATATATATATTTATAATCTATATATATACTATATTAAAATATATTATATATATACTAAACTATATACTATATATAATATATATATATAAAATTGAACTATATTATATATATATATAATAATTATGATATATATATAGTATATATTATATTTTATAATATATATATATATACTATTATTATATAATATATATATATCTATATATATACTATGCAATATATATATATATATATATATAGTATATATAGTATTATAAATATATATATATATATATAATCCTATAAAACCTATATTGATTACTATTATAATCAATAATATTATATACTATTATATATATATATAGTATAACTATATATATATCTACCTATATATATATATAATAGATATCTATATATATAATATATATATATATATATATTATAAGACTATATATATCTATATAGTACATATAAGGTCATATGATTAATATACGTATATATATATACTATATATATTTACTATATATATATAATCATATATAGTATAATTATAATATATATTATATATATATTATATATAACTATTGTAATATGTATATAGATATATATATTATATACTATATTATATTATATATATAATATAATATATACTATATATATATAATACTATAGTTATAATAAATATAATAATATATATATACTATATATATAAATTACGAATATATATATATAGTATATATATTATATATTTATAGATTAATATATATATACCTATTATATATATATTATAATAAGTATTAAGTACCTAGTACTATATATTATAAGATATAGTATATACTACTAGTTATATATATTATATATATATGATTATACTTATACGTATATAATATACTATATAAATATACTATATAAATATACTATATCTATATATAATGAAGCCTATAGTTGTTGGGTTAGGTCCTGAGAAAAATTCCTCATTTGAACTCCCTTGCTTCGGTTAGTCCTTTGTATCTTACCTTGCCGGGGGCGTATTTATTGTTCGCCCTAAGCGAGTAAACTAGAGCAGGGGTATGCAGATACTTGCACGGCGTCCTCAAGAAGTAATCAAACCCGATAAATTGTTCTTCTGGCACGTCAAACAATCTTTGTGAGCTCAGAAAAAATATCCACTAAAAAACTTCTTTCGTGAAAATAAATCCTGCGTTGCCAATAATTTGCTATACTGTTCTTTTATCATTTAAAAAGTTCTTCAAATATTTAAATGATATCAAAAAATTATGTCTGCCAAAAATGTTTTTGTTGAGGCACGTGCGAAAAATTTTGTTTCAGAGATTCTTCCGATTGTGGCACGCATCCTCGAAAAGGTTGCCTGCCCACCCCTGCACTAGAGTGTTGGTTGGACTTGCATGGTGAGTACTCCTATCCCTTCCCCTTCATCACACAGGGTCTACCAAGAAAAACTTTTGAACATTTTATTTATCAATCCTTAATGAATAATGAACATAACACTCTGCCATCAGAGAAGTAATGGATGGTGACATTCAAAACAATGTTCCCCATCCACTCCGTTCACCATCAGGGCATTTGTGAGATTAAGGCCTTCTGGTGATGGAGTTGGTGAGGCAAAGACTTCTCTTCTGGCTTTCTTCGGTGCACGCTCATCTTTTCACCAATTAATGCAACATTCGCCGCTTTATTCTACTTTTCACATTGTTAGGAACATCACCTTCTCCTATCTTGTTTATTCTCTGTCGAATCTCAAGTGCTTGGGAGCTCCGACATCACATCTCTCTCCGCTCCCTCTTACCTTTCTGTGTCATCATTTTTCAGAACAATGGTCGATTCTGGATTAATATTTCTCTCTTTATATATCTAACTTAGACCAGTATCTCCACATTTTCACAACTGTGTTGCATAGGCACTTGCATCTCTTGATAAATCCAACATCTTTCTACTCTTCTTACACTTTTTACTTTCTAATTAATTATATAAACTCACTTACGCTTCTGAGTTCCTCAGGATCGCTATTATCTCTATGTCCTGTTCTAAACCTCTTCATGTTCTCCGCCAAGCAAGACCGTCACTGCGGAAGACATGTTTGCCCACTTTGTCGCTAACTGTCAGGCGTGTGGTTGTACTTCCTTTGGCGTTGGTTCTTTGAATGGACTACCTTGCTCAGTGGGAGAGTTCTTCTTTGAGTGTACAAAACGTATAAAACCATGACTTTCCTCTGTACAGAAGCGGTTCATTTCCTTTCCTTCTCCCATTAAACTGGAACGCAGAGCTTAGCCAGCACTCATAGCCGGCACGGTCCCATGGCTCGCAAGCTATTCGCGATGGAGCGCTTCGCGGGCAATGCGATGTCCACCCGAGGATGGCCTCACGGTCGGCCCTGGCAGCCGCACTTCAATTGACGCAAGTCACTAAAGTCATAGACCCAGGAAAGATGATAGACGTGAGCACCCATCCAACTACTCGCTTTCATATGTCGATATACATAACCATCCCTACACAGACCGTATCTCAGCCGCCCCCACTAAGGCCTACCCCCGACAGATCGAACACAACGGTTCGTATTAACATAGTACTCCTAAAAGACCGCAGATGGCCAGTGTATGAAAGACGTGGTACAGCGCCTAGCCAGAAATACCCCCTCACATATACCACATTCTGCAATCTGAATCCTCAGACCTGTTTCCAATCATGGCCTCTACTGATAAATCCGATTCCTCTCATCCTCATATGCTATATTTGTGGAAGAGAAGGAGGAATCAGACTCTGACTCAAAGCTATCACGAGGGTTTCTTTAGATTTTGGTTCTTTATCAGACTTCAAATTGTCCCTTACAGAGAAACGCTGAGCTACCTGGACCGGAACTCTGCTGCTAGCTGTATGTTGTTTTCAGGGTGATGAATTTCGTGATGACGCTAACTACTACAACTTTTCATTTATTTGAAAAAAGTACCGAAGTCTCTGGCTGCCCCGTCTCTTCAATTTCAAGTTATGACATGAATAATAGTTTTTCTGCATGTTTATTTGTGAGCCTATTTCTTTTTTTTGGAGGGATATTTGCATGTGCTGAGAACTTCTCTCACATGCAGCTGAAGTGGCAGGAAGGTTTAGAATTCGAAAGGGTACTTTTGATATCTTGCAATGCTTACATAAACTAATCCACCATGCTGCAGACGAAAACATCTGTGTGGAAGTGCAAGCCCATTAAATATTCATACTGAAGTTCCCTCTAACTAGAAAACAATTCACCAATTTTCCATTACTTTTTTTCACCGACATCTTAGCATGTCCTTGCTCAGGATTGTAGACCTTTCTGGAAGCTTGAACCGAAGAAAAATATGAAAATATTGTTTCAATTGCTTGGTATATTGTATTGATTTGTACTGCAATTCTTTTTTATAAAATCAATATTATATATCATATTATACTATATATTATATTAGTATATAAAATATATATATATTAATATATTATATATGATATATATATATACCTATATTATAAATATATATATATATATATATATATATATATATATATATATATATATATATATATATATATATATAATATATATATATAATATATATTATATATATTACTATGTAGAGTATTACTCTATATATATATATACCGATCAATATATATATAGTAATATATATATATATACCGTTATAATATATAATATAGTATATGTATATATTAATATATATAGTATTAGTATAATATATATATATTATATATATATCAGTGGCTACTCCAGTAACTTTTACTTACTCGTTGCTCTCTCCTCTCTCTCTCTCTCTTATATATATATATATATATATATAATATATATATATATTATAATATATATATATATATATATTATATATATAATATATATATATATATATTATTAATATATATATACTGATATATATATATATATATATTATACGTATATTATACTATATATTATATATTAATTATATATTAATATAGCTATATATATATTATATATATATATATTATTATATATAAATCGCTGAGTTATCCTATAAAAAATTTCTTTTATATCGAAACCGTTTTCTATTGTTCATTTTTTACGATTAACTTAAGTTATTCTTTTTCTAATATTGTTTTAAATTATTTTTGTAATTTTTATTATTTTTATAGTTTATCAACTATTTCTTGGTTATAAAATATTATTCTATATATTCTTATAGATATTTAACGTATCATTTATAGACACACCGTATTATAAACATTTTCTTGCTACTAATTAAATTCACAAATAAGATATCGCGCAATTGTTTGGGCACGGATTAGTCTCTATTTTTAATGTGTTTAAGCGTTATTCAATAGCGGATTCTACCTTTTTCGTTTCAATATTTGCATAATCTTTTATATTTTTTATGTTAATAATTTTAATTTTATTGGACCAATTTACCCAAAAATAAGAAAATATTATCGTAAACTTTATGAATTTGCAAAAATAGATCGTTTCCATAATGTCAACTCGTGCTGAGCCCGAGTAGCACGAGTGCAGGAGTCGCCTCTGATATAATATATTAATTATACTATATATATATATATATATTAATATATATATATATAGCGTATAATTTATATATATATAGATATAATATATATATATATATATATACGTATA